>CM059784.1:30895000-30910000 GCA_030435695.1 Brachymystax lenok tsinlingensis | reverse complement strand
TGTTCTGTCTCCATAGTGACTATTACTACATGGTGGTTGTAATGTGTGTTCTGTCTCCATAGTGACTATTATTACGTGGTGGTTGTGATGTGTGTTCTGTCTCCATAGTGACTATTACTACATGGTGGTTGTAATGTGTGTTCTGTCTCCATAGTGACTATTACTACGTGGTGGTTGTGATGTGTGTTCTGTCTCCATAGTGACTATTACTACATGGTGGTTGTGATGTGTGTTCTGTCTCCATAGTGACTATTACTACATGGTGGTTGTAATATGTGTTCTGTCTCCATAGTGACTATTGCTGCATGGTGGTTGAAATGTGTGATCTGTCTCCATAGTGACTATCAGTACGTGGTGGTTGTAATGTGTGTTCTGTCTCCATAGTGACTATTTCTACATGGTGGTTGTAATTTGTGTTCTGTCTCCATAGTGACTATTACTACATGGTGGTTGTAATGTGTGTTCTGTCTCCATAGTGACTATTACTACATGGTGGTTGTAATGTGTGTTCTGTCTCCATAGTGACTATTACTACATGGTGGTTGTAATGTGTGTTCTGTCTCCATAGTGACTATTACTACGTGGTGGTTGTAATGTGTGTTCTGTCTCCATAGTGACTATTACTACATGGTGGTTGTAATGTGTTCTGTCTCCATAGTGACTATTACTACATGGTGGTTGTAATGTGTGTTCTGTCTCCATAGTGACTTACTACGTGGTGGTTGTAATGTGTGTTCTGTCTCCATAGTGACTATTACTACATGGTGGTTGTAATGTGTGTTCTGTCTCCATAGTGACTATTACTACGTGCTGGTTGTAATGTGTGTTCTGTCTCCATAGTGAGTATTACTACGTGGTGGTTGTAGTGTGTGTTCTGTCTCCATAGTGACTATTACTACATGGTGGTTGTAATGTGTGTTCTGTCTCCATAGTGACTATTATTACGTGGTGGTTGTGATGTGTGTTCTGTCTCCATAGTGACTATTACTACATGGTGGTTGTAATGTGTGTTCTGTCTCCATAGTGACTTGTACTACATGGTGGTTGTAATGTGTGTTCTGTCTCCATAGTGACTATTACTACGTGGTGGTTGTAATGTGTGTTCTGTCTACATAGTGACTATTACTACGTGGTGGTTGTAATGTGTGTTCTGTCTCCATAGTGACTATTACTACATGGTGGTTGTAATGTGTGTTCTGCCTCCATAGTGACTATTATTACGTGGTGGTTGTGATGTGTGTTCTGTCTCCATAGTGACTATTACTACATGGTGGTTGCAATGTGTGTTCTGTCTCCATAGTGACTATCGCTACGTGGTGGCTGTAATGTGTGTTCTGTCTCCATAGTGACTATTACTACATGGTGGTTGTGATGTGTGTTCTGTCTCCATAGTGACTATTACTACATGGTGGTTGTAATATGTGTTCTGTCTCCATAGTGACTATTGCTGCATGGTGGTTGAAATGTCTGTTCTGTCTCCATAGTGATTATCAGTACGTGGTGGTTGTAATGTGTGTTCTGTCTCCATAGTGACTATTACTACATGGTGGTTGTAATATGTGTTCTGTCTCCATAGCGACTATTACTTCATGGTGGTTGTAATATGTGTTCTGTCTCCATAGTGACTATTACTACATGGTGGTTGTAATATGTGTTCTGTCTCCATAGTGACTATCAGTACGTGGTGGTTGTAATGTGTGTTCTGTCTCCATAGTGACTATTACTACATGGTATTTGTAATATGTGTTCTGTCTCCATAGTGACTATTACTACATGGTGGTTGAAATGTCTGTTCTGTCTCCATAGTGACTATCAGTGGTGGTTGTAATGTGTGTTCTGTCTCCATAGTGACTATTACTACATGGTATTTGTAATATGTGTTCTGTCTCCATAGTGACTATCAGTACGTGGTGGTTGTAATATGTGTTCTGTCTCCATAGTGACTATTACTACATGGTGGTTGTAATATGTGTTCTGTCTCCATAGTGACTATTACTACATGGTGGTTGTAATATGTGTTTTGTCTCCATAGTGACTATCAGTACGTGGTGGTTGTAATGTGTGTTCTATCTCCATAGTGACTATTACTACATGGTATTTGTAATATGTGTTCTGTCTCCATAGTGACTATTTCTACATGGTGGTTGTAATATGTGTTCTGTCTCCATAGTGACTATTACTACATGGTTGTTGTAATATGTGTTCTGTCTCCATAGTGACTATTACTACATGGTGGTTGTAATGTGTGTTCTGTCTCCATAGTGACTATCAGTACGTGGTGGTTGTAATGTGTGTTCTGTCTCCATAGTGACTATTACTACATGGTATTTGTAATATGTGTTCTGTCTCCATAGTGACTATTACTACATGGTGTTTGTAATATGTGTTCTGTCTCCATAGTGACTATTACTACATGGTGGTTGTAATGTGTGTTCTGTCTCTATAGTGACTATTACTACATGGTGGTTGTAATATGTGTTCTGTCTCCATAGTGACTATTACTACATGGTATTTGTAATATGTGTTCTGTCTCCATAGTGACTATTACTACATGGTGGTTGTAATGTGTGTTCTGTCTCTATAGTGACTATTACTACGTGGTGGTTGTAATATGTGTTCTGTCTCCATAGTGACTATCAGTACGTGGTGGTTGTAATGTGTGTTCTGTCTCCATAGTGACTATTACTACATGGTGGTTGTAATATGTGTTCTGTCTCCATAGCGACTATTACTTCATGGTGGTTGTAATATGTGTTCTGTCTCCATAGTGACTATTACTACATGGTGGTTGTAATATGTGTTCTGTCTCCATAGTGACTATCAGTACGTGGTGGTTGTAATGTGTGTTCTGTCTCCATAGTGACTATTACTACATGGTATTTGTAATATGTGTTCTGTCTCCATAGTGACTATTACTACATGGTGGTTGAAATGTCTGTTCTGTCTCCATAGTGACTATCAGTACGTGGTGGTTGTAATGTGTGTTCTGTCTCCATAGTGACTATTACTACATGGTATTTGTAATATGTGTTCTGTCTCCATAGTGACTATCAGTACGTGGTGGTTGTAATATGTGTTCTGTCTCCATAGTGACTATTACTACATGGTGGTTGTAATATGTGTTCTGTCTCCATAGTGACTATTACTACATGGTGGTTGTAATATGTGTTTTGTCTCCATAGTGACTATCAGTACGTGGTGGTTGTAATGTGTGTTCTATCTCCATAGTGACTATTACTACATGGTATTTGTAATATGTGTTCTGTCTCCATAGTGACTATTTCTACATGGTGGTTGTAATATGTGTTCTGTCTCCATAGTGACTATTACTACATGGTTGTTGTAATATGTGTTCTGTCTCCATAGTGACTATTACTACATGGTGGTTGTAATGTGTGTTCTGTCTCCATAGTGACTATCAGTACGTGGTGGTTGTAATGTGTGTTCTGTCTCCATAGTGACTATTACTACATGGTATTTGTAATATGTGTTCTGTCTCCATAGTGACTATTACTACATGGTGTTTGTAATATGTGTTCTGTCTCCATAGTGACTATTACTACATGGTGGTTGTAATGTGTGTTCTGTCTCTATAGTGACTATTACTACATGGTGGTTGTAATATGTGTTCTGTCTCCATAGTGACTATTACTACATGGTATTTGTAATATGTGTTCTGTCTCCATAGTGACTATTACTACATGGTGGTTGTAATGTGTGTTCTGTCTCTATAGTGACTATTACTACGTGGTGGTTGTAATATGTGTTCTGTCTCCATAGTGACTATCAGTACGTGGTGGTTGTAATGTGTGTTCTGTCTCCATAGTGACTATTTCTACATGGTATTTGTAATATGTGTTCTGTCTCCATAGTGACTATTTCTACATGGTGGTTGTAATATGTGTTCTGTCTCCATAGTGACTATTACTACATGGTTGTTGTAATATGTGTTCTGTCTCCATAGTGACTATTACTACATGGTGGTTGTAATGTGTGTTCTGTCTCCATAGTGACTATCAGTACGTGGTGGTTGTAATGTGTGTTCTGTCTCCATAGTGACTATTACTACATGGTATTTGTAATATGTGTTCTGTCTCCATAGTGACTATTACTACATGGTGGTTGTAATGTGTGTTCTGTCTCCATAGTGACTATTATTACGTGGTGGTTGTGATGTGTGTTCTGTCTCCATAGTGACTATTACTACATGGTGGTTGTAATGTGTGTTCTGTCTCCATAGTGATTATTACTACATGGTGGTTGTAATGTGTGTTCTGTCTCCATAGTGACTATTACTACGTGGTGGTTGTAATGTGTGTTCTGTCTCCATAGTGACTATTACTACATGGTGGTTGTAATGTGTGTTCTGTCTCCATAGTGACTATTACTACATGGTGGTTGTAATGTGTGTTCTGTCTCCATAGTGACTATTACTACATGGTGGTTGTAATGTGTGTTCTGTCTCCATAGTGACTATTACTACATGGTGGTTGTAATGTGTGTTCTGTCTCCATAGTGACTATTACTACATGGTGGTTGTAATATGTGTTCTGGTTCCATAGTTACTACAATGGTGGTTGTAATGTGTTCTATGACTCCATAGTGACTACTAGTGCACGTGGTGGTTGTAATGTGTGTTCTGTCTCCATAGTGACTATTACTACATGGTGGTTGTAATATGTGTTCTGTCTCCATAGTGACTATTACTACATGGTGGTTGTAATATGTGTTCTGTCTCCATAGTGACTATTACTACATGGTGGTTGTAATGTGTGTTCTGTCTCCATAGTGACTATTACTACATGGTGGTTGTAATGTGTGTTCTGTCTCCATAGTGACTATTACTACATGGTGGTTTGTAATATGTGTTCTGTCTCCATAGTGACTATTACTACATGGTGGTTGTAATATGTGTTCTGTCTCCATAGTGACTATTACTACATGGTGGTTGTAATGTGTGTTCTGTCTCCATAGTGACTATTACTACATGGTGGTTGTAATGTGTGTTCTGTCTCCATAGTGACTATCAGTACATGGTGGTTGTAATGTGTGTTCTGTCTCCATAGTGACTATTACTACATGGTGGTTGTAATATGTGTTCTGTCTCCATAGTGACTATTACTACATGGTGGTTGTAATATGTGTTCTGTCTCCATAGTGACTATTACTACATGGTGGTTGTAATGTGTGTTCTGTCTCCATAGTGACTATTACTACATGGTGGTTGTAATATGTGTTCTGTCTCCATAGTGACTATTACTACATGGTGGTTGTAATATGTGTTCTGTCTCCATAGTGACTATTACTACATGGTGGTTGTAATATGTGTTCTGTCTCCATAGTGACTATTACTACATGGTGGTTGTAATATGTGTTCTGTCTCCATAGTGACTATTACTACATGGTGGTTGTAATGTGTGTTCTGTCTCCATAGTGACTATTACTACATGGTATTTGTAATATGTGTTCTGTCTCCATAGTGACTATTACTACATGGTATTTGTAATATGTGTTCTGTCTCCATAGTGACTATTACTACATGGTGGTTGTAATATGTGTTCTGTCTCCATAGTGACTATTACTACATGGTGGTTGTAATGTGTGTTCTGTCTCCATAGTGACTATTACTACATGGTGGTTGTAATATGTGTTCTGTCTCCATAGTGACTATTACTACATGGTGGTTGTAATGTGTGTTCTGTCTCCATAGTGACTATTACTACATGGTGGTTGTAATGTGTGTTCTGTCTCCATAGTGACTATTACTACATGGTGGTTGTAATGTGTGTTCTGTCTCCATAGTGACTATTACTACATGGTGGTTGTAATATGTGTTCTGTCTCCATAGTGACTATTACTACATGGTGGTTGTAATATGTGTTCTGTCTCCATAGTGACTATTACTACATGGTGGTTGTAATGTGTGTTCTGTCTCCATAGTGACTATTACTACATGGTGGTTGTAATGTGTGTTCTGTCTCCATAGTGACTATTACTACATGGTATTTGTAATATGTGTTCTGTCTCCATAGTGACTATTACTACATGGTGGTTGTAATGTGTGTTCTGTCTCCATAGTGACTATTACTACATGGTGGTTGTAATGTGTGTTCTGTCTCCATAGTGACTATTACTACATGGTGGTTGTAATATGTGTTCTGTCTCCATAGTGACTATTACTACATGGTGGTTGTAATGTGTGTTCTGTCTCCATAGTGACTATTACTACATGGTGGTTGTAATATGTGTTCTGTCTCCATAGTGACTATTACTACATGGTGGTTGTAATGTGTGTTCTGTCTCCATAGTGACTATTACTACATGGTGGTTGTAATATGTGTTCTGTCTCCATAGTGACTATTACTACATGGTGGTTGTAATATGTGTTCTGTCTCCATAGTGACTATTACTACATGGTGGTTGTAATATGTGTTCTGTCTCCATAGTGACTATTACTACATGGTGGTTGTAATGTGTGTTCTGTCTCCATAGTGACTATTACTACATGGTGGTTGTAATGTGTGTTCTGTCTCCATAGTGACTATTACTACGTGGTGGTTGTAATATGTGTTCTGTCTCCATAGTGACTATCAGTACGTGGTGGTTGTAATGTGTGTTCTGTCTCCATAGTGACTATTACTACATGGTATTTGTAATATGTGTTCTGTCTCCATAGTGACTATTACTACATGGTGGTTGTAATATGTGTTCTGTCTCCATAGTGACTATTACTACATGGTTGTTGTAATATGTGTTCTGTCTCCATAGTGACTATTACTACATGGTGGTTGTAATGTGTGTTCTGTCTCCATAGTGACTATTACTACATGGTGGTTGTAATATGTGTTCTGTCTCCATAGTGACTATTACTACATGGTATTTGTAATATGTGTTCTGTCTCCATAGTGACTATTACTACATGGTGGTTGTAATGTGTGTTCTGTCTCCATAGTGACTATTACTACATGGTGGTTGTAATGTGTGTTCTGTCTCCATAGTGACTATTACTACATGGTGGTTGTAATGTGTGTTCTGTCTCCATAGTGACTATTACTACATGGTGGTTGTAATGTGTGTTCTGTCTCCATAGTGACTATTACTACATGGTGGTTGTAATGTGTGTTCTGTCTCCATAGTGACTATTACTACGTGGTGGTTGTAATGTGTGTTCTGTCTCCATAGTGACTATTACTACATGGTGGTTGTAATGTGTGTTCTGTCTCCATAGTGACTATTATTACGTGGTGGTTGTGATGTGTGTTCTGTCTCCATAGTGACTATTACTACATGGTGGTTGCAATGTGTGTTCTGTCTCCATAGTGACTATCGCTACGTGGTGGCTGTAATGTGTGTTCTGTCTCCATAGTGACTATTACTACATGGTGGTTGTGATGTGTGTTCTGTCTCCATAGTGACTATTACTACATGGTGGTTGTAATATGTGTTCTGTCTCCATAGTGACTATTGCTGCATGGTGGTTGAAATGTCTGTTCTGTCTCCATAGTGATTATCAGTACGTGGTGGTTGTAATGTGTGTTCTGTCTCCATAGTGACTATTACTACATGGTGGTTGTAATATGTGTTCTGTCTCCATAGCGACTATTACTTCATGGTGGTTGTAATATGTGTTCTGTCTCCATAGTGACTATTACTACATGGTGGTTGTAATATGTGTTCTGTCTCCATAGTGACTATCAGTACGTGGTGGTTGTAATGTGTGTTCTGTCTCCATAGTGACTATTACTACATGGTATTTGTAATATGTGTTCTGTCTCCATAGTGACTATTACTACATGGTGGTTGAAATGTCTGTTCTGTCTCCATAGTGACTATCAGTACGTGGTGGTTGTAATGTGTGTTCTGTCTCCATAGTGACTATTACTACATGGTATTTGTAATATGTGTTCTGTCTCCATAGTGACTATCAGTACGTGGTGGTTGTAATATGTGTTCTGTCTCCATAGTGACTATTACTACATGGTGGTTGTAATATGTGTTCTGTCTCCATAGTGACTATTACTACATGGTGGTTGTAATATGTGTTCTGTCTCCATAGTGACTATCAGTACGTGGTGGTTGTAATGTGTGTTCTGTCTCCATAGTGACTATTACTACATGGTATTTGTAATATGTGTTCTGTCTCCATAGTGACTATTTCTACATGGTGGTTGTAATATGTGTTCTGTCTCCATAGTGACTATTACTACATGGTTGTTGTAATATGTGTTCTGTCTCCATAGTGACTATTACTACATGGTGGTTGTAATGTGTGTTCTGTCTCCATAGTGACTATCAGTACGTGGTGGTTGTAATGTGTGTTCTGTCTCCATAGTGACTATTACTACATGGTATTTGTAATATGTGTTCTGTCTCCATAGTGACTATTACTACATGGTGTTTGTAATATGTGTTCTGTCTCCATAGTGACTATTACTACATGGTGGTTGTAATGTGTGTTCTGTCTCTATAGTGACTATTACTACATGGTGGTTGTAATATGTGTTCTGTCTCCATAGTGACTATTACTACATGGTATTTGTAATATGTGTTCTGTCTCCATAGTGACTATTACTACATGGTGGTTGTAATGTGTGTTCTGTCTCTATAGTGACTATTACTACGTGGTGGTTGTAATATGTGTTCTGTCTCCATAGTGACTATCAGTACGTGGTGGTTGTAATGTGTGTTCTGTCTCCATAGTGACTATTTCTACATGGTATTTGTAATATGTGTTCTGTCTCCATAGTGACTATTTCTACATGGTGGTTGTAATATGTGTTCTGTCTCCATAGTGACTATTACTACATGGTTGTTGTAATATGTGTTCTGTCTCCATAGTGACTATTACTACATGGTGGTTGTAATGTGTGTTCTGTCTCCATAGTGACTATTACTACATGGTATTTGTAATATGTGTTCTGTCTCCATAGTGACTATTACTACATGGTGTTTGTAATATGTGTTCTGTCTCCATAGTGACTATTACTACATGGTGGTTGTAATGTGTGTTCTGTCTCTATAGTGACTATTACTACATGGTATTTGTAATATGTGTTCTGTCTCCATAGTGAATATTACTACGTGGTGGTTGTAATGTGTGTTCTGTCTCCATAGTGACTATTACTACGTGGTGGTTGTAATATGTGTTCTGTCTCCATAGTGACTATTACTACATGGTGGTTGTAATGTGTGTTCTGTCTCCATAGTGACTATCAGTACGTGGTGGTTGTAATGTGTGTTCTGTCTCCATAGTGACTATTACTACATGGTATTTGTAATATGTGTTCTGTCTCCATAGTGACTATTTCTACATGGTGGTTGTAATATGTGTTCTGTCTCCATAGTGACTATTACTACATGGTTGTTGTAATATGTGTTCTGTCTCCATAGTGACTATTACTACATGGTGGTTGTAATGTGTGTTCTGTCTCCATAGTGACTATCAGTACGTGGTGGTTGTAATGTGTGTTCTGTCTCCATAGTGACTATTACTACATGGTATTTGTAATATGTGTTCTGTCTCCATAGTGACTATTACTACATGGTGTTTGTAATATGTGTTCTGTCTCCATAGTGACTATTACTACATGGTGGTTGTAATGTGTGTTCTGTCTCTATAGTGACTATTACTACATGGTATTTGTAATATGTGTTCTGTCTCCATAGTGACTATTACTACATGGTGGTTGTAATGTGTGTTCTGTCTCTATAGTGACTATTACTACGTGGTGGTTGTAATATGTGTTCTGTCTCCATAGTGACTATTACTACATGGTGGTTGTAATGTGTGTTCTGTCTCCATAGTGACTTTTACTACATGGTGGTTGTAATATGTGTTCTGTCTCCATAGTGACTATTACTACATGGTATTTGTAATATGTGTTCTGTCTCCATAGTGACTATTACTACATGGTATTTGTAATATGTGTTCTGTCTCCATAGTGACTATCGCTACGTGGCGGCGGCGCTAGCGGTGATGCGTAACGTCACTCAGCAGATCAATGAGAGGAAGAGGAGGCTGGAGAACATTGACAAGATCGCCCAATGGCAGGCCTCCGTCCTGGACTGGGAGGTACATACTGTACACCACTCGGAACTAACCGACCCTCAACGGAGTGTGTGTGTGTTTAAGACAAGCGTCTTTAGGTCCTTGAATAGTGCTAAATAAAGCCATGTATTATTATTGTCCCCAGGGTGATGACATCCTGGACCGGAGCTCAGAGTTGATCTATACAGGAGAAATGTCTTGGATCTACCAGCCCTATGGACGCAGTCAGCAACGGGTCTTCTTCCTCTTTGATCACCAGCTGGTCCTCTGTAAGAAGGTATGAAACCTCCCCGCTTTGTCCTGCTCCAAACCAGTTCAGGTATAGTTAGAAGGTATGAAACCTCTGTCCTGCTCCAAACCAGTTCAGGTATAGTTAGAAGGTATGAAACCTCTGTCCTGCTCCAAACCAGTTCAGGTATAGTTAGAAGGTATGTCCTGCTCCAAACCAAGAAGAGAAACTCTGATTAGAATGACTGTTGTAAACACACATCTCCCTGCTATCACTGGATCTACAGCGTTTGGAAACATGGCCTGTGTCCTATCATGGCTTTGCTGTCCTACACATACAGTGAGGGAAAAAAGTATTTGATCCCCTGCTGATTTTGTACGTTTGCCCACTGACAAAGAAATGATCAGTCTATAATTTTAATGGTAGGTTTATTTGAACAGTGAGAGACAGAATAATAACAAAAAACTCAAGGGAAAAATGTTATAAATTGATTTGCATTTTAATGAGGGAAATAAGTATTTGACCCCTCTGCAAAACATGACTTAGTACTTGGTGGCAAAACCCTTGTTGGCAATCACAGAGGTCAGACGTTTCTTGTAGTTGGCCACCAGGTTTGCACACATCTCAGGAGGGATTTTGTCCCTCTCCTCTTTGCAGATCTTCTCTAAGTCATTAAGGTTTCGAGGCTGACGTTTGGCAACTCGAACCTTCAGCTCCCTCCACAGATTTTCTATGGGATTAAGGTCTGGAGACTGGCTAGGCCACTCCAGGACCTTAATGTGCTTCTTCTTGAGCCACTCCTTTGTTGCCTTGGCCGTGTGTTTTGGGTCATTGTCATGCTGGAAAACCCATCCACGACCCATTTCAATGCCCTGGCTGAGGGAAGGAGGTTCTCATCCAAGATTTGACGGTACATGGCCCCGTCCATCGTCCCTTTGATGCGGTGAAGTTGTCCTGTCCCTTAGCAGAAAAACACCCCCAAAGCATAATGTTTCCACCTCCATGTTTGACGGTGGGGATGGTGTTCTTGGGGTCATAGGCAGCATTCCTCCTCCTCCAAACACGGCGAGTTGAGTTGATGCCAAAGAGCTCCATTTTGGTCTCATCTGACCACAACACTTTCATCCAGTTGTCCTCTGAATCATTCAGATGTTCATTGGCAAACTTCAGACGGGCATGCATATGTGCTTTCAAGAGCAGGGGGACCTTGCGGGCGCTGCAGGATTTCAGTCCTTCACGGCGTACTGTGTTACCAATTGTTTTCTTGGTGACTATGGTCCCAGCTGCCTTGAGATCATTGACAAGATCGTCCCGTGTAGTTCTGGGCTGATTCCTCACCGTTTTCATGATCATTGCAACTCCACAAGGTGAGATCTTGCATGGAGCCCCAGGCAGAGGGAGATTGACAGTTCTTTTGTGTTTCTTCCATTTGCGAACAATCGCACCAACTGTTGTCACCTTCTCACCAAGCTGCTTGGCGATATTCTTGTAGCCCATTCCAGCCTTGTGTAGGTCTACAATCTTGTCCCTGACATCCTTGGAGAGCTCTTTGGTCTTGGCCATGGTGGAGAGTTTGGAATCTGATTGATTGATTGCTTCTGTGGTCAGGTGTCTTTTATACAGGTAACAAACTGAGATTAGGAGCACTCCCTTTAAGTGTGTGCTCCTAATACCTGTATAAAAGACACCTGGGAGCCAGAAATCTTTCTGATTGAGAGGGGGTCAAATACTTATTTCCCTTATTAAAATGCTAATCAATTTATAACATTTTTCACACGCGAGTTTTTTGTTGTTATTCTGTCTCTCACTGTTCAAATAAACCTACCATTAAAATTATAGACTGATCATTTCTTTGTCAGTGGGCAAACGTACATAATCAGCAGGGGATCAAATACTTTTTTCCCTCACTGTACACACTGACACAGACACACACCACACACACTCTCACACATACACTGCTCAGGGATGTCTGCAGGACATGCTTAATTATGAATCCCTCTTCTTTGTTCTTGAGTTTCTTATTCACAATGTGCCACACAACATGTGTGATGGCTGCCCTCAGGGCGTGTTTGTGGCCTGTTGCATGCTCCTCTCTCTCTCTCTCTTCCTTTCTTCCTTTCTCCTCTCATCCTCTCCTCCTCTCCTCCTCTCCTCCTGTCCTCCCCTCCTCCTCTCCTCCTCTCTCTCTTCCTTTCTTCCTTCCTCCTCTCATCCTCTCCTCCTCTCCTCCTCTCCTCTTCTCCTCCTCTCCTCCTCTCATCCTCTCCTCCCCTCCTCCTCTCCTCCTCTCCTCCTCTCCTCCTCTCTTCCTCTAATCCTCTCCTCCTCTCCTTCTTTCCTCCTCTCCTCTCATCCCCCTCTCAAATCTCATCCTCTCTTCCTCTTATCATCCTCTCATCCTCTCATCCTTATCAGTACGTGGAGACCAGCCACATCTAATCTCAGCAGGCTAATTTACTGAATCATGCTAGGACATGGATTCTCTCTATTTTAAATACACTATGTATACAAATGTAAACTCAGCAAAAAAAGAAATGCCTCTCACTGTCAACTGCGTTTATTTTCAGCAAAGTTAACATGTGTAAATATGTTAACAAGATTCAACAACTGAGACATAAACTGAACAAGTTCCACAGACATGTGACTAACAGAAATTGAATAATGTGTCCCTGAACAAAGGGGGGGTCAAAATCAAAAGTAACAGTCAGTATCTGGTGTGGCCACCAGCTGCATTAAGTACTGCAGTGCATCTCCTCCTCATGGACTGCACCAGATTTGCCAGGTCTTGCTGTGAGATGTTACCCCATTCTTCCACCAAGGCACCTGCAAGTTTCCGGACATTTCTGGGGGGAATGGCCCTGGCCCTAGCCCTCACCCTCTGATCCAACAGGTCCCAGACGTGCTCAATGCGATTGAGATCCGGGCTCTTCACTGGCCAAGGCAGACACTGCCATTCCTGTCTTGCAGGAAATCATGCACAGAATGAGCAGTATGGCTGGTGGCATTGTCATGCTGGAGGGTCATGTCAGGAGGAGCCTGCAGGAAGGGTACCACATGAGGGAGGAGGATGTCTTCCCTGTAACGCACAGCGATTAGATTGCCTGCAATGACAACAAGCTCAGTCCGACGGACCCTCCACCTCCAAATCGATTCCGCTCCAGAGTACAGGCCTCGGTGTAACGCTCATTCCTTCGATGATAAACGCAAATCCGACCATCACACCCGGTGAGACAAAACCGGGTCATTTTTTGCCAGTCCTGTCTGGTCCACCAGCAGCGGTGGGTTTGTGCCCACAGGTGACGTTGTTGCCGGTGATGTCTGGTGAAGACCTGCCTTACAACAGGTCTACAAGCCCTCAGTCCAGCCTCTCTCAGCCTATTGCGGACAGTCTGAAAAACCTCTTTAGTGTCCTAAGTTTTCATAACTGTGACCTTAATTGCCTACCGTCTGTAAGTTGTTAGTGTCTTAACGACAGTTCCACAGGTGCATGTTCATTAATTGTTTATGGTTCATTGAACAAGCATGGGAAACAGTGTTTAAACCCTTTACAATGAAGATCTGTTATTTGGATTTTTACAAATTATCTTTGAAAGACAGGGTCCTGAAAAAGGTCTGTTTCTTTTTTTTGCTGAGTTTATGTGGACACCCCTTCAAATTAGTGGATTTGGCTATTGCAGCCACACCCATTGCTGACAAGTGAATAAAATTGAGCACACAGCCGTGCAATCTCCAAAACATTGGCAGTAGAACGGCCTAACTGAAGAGCCTACTGATTTTCAACGTGGCACCGTCATAGGATGCACCTTTCCAACATTTCAGTTTGTCAAATTTCTGCCTTGCTAGAGCTGCCTGGTCAACTGTAAGTACTGTTATTGTGAAGTGGAAACGTCTAAGAGCAACAATGGCTGAGCTGTGAAGTGGTAAGCCACACAAGTTCACAGAACGGGTCCACCGAGTGCTGAAGCGCGTAGCGTGTAAAAATCGTCTGTCCTCGGTTGCAACTCTCACTACCGAGTTACAAACTCTGGAAGCAACGTCAGCACAAGAACTGTTCGTCGGGAGCTTCATGAAATGGGTTTCCAAGGCCGAGCAGCTGCCCGCACACAAGCCAAAGATCACCCTGTGCAATGCCAAGCCTTGGCTGGAGTGGTGTAAAGTTGGCCATTGGACTCTGGAGCAGTGGAAACGTGTTCTCTGGAGTAATGAATTACGCTTAACCATCTGTCAGTTTGACGGACGAATCTGGGTTTGGCGGATGCCAGGAGAACGCTACCTGCCGGAATGCTTAGTGCCAACTGTAAAATTTGGTGGAGGAGGACAAATGTTCTGGGGCTGTTTTTCATGGTTCAGGCTAGGCCCCTTAGTTCCAGGAGATCTTAATCATACGGAACAGAAGGACACAACATACAGAAGTTGTGCTTCCAACTTTGTGGCAACAGTTTGGGGAAGGCCCTTTCTTGTTACAGCATGACAATGCCCCCGTGCACAAAGTGAGGTCCGTACAGAAATTGTTTGTCGAGATCGGTGTGGAAGAACTTGACTGGCCTGCGCAGAGCCATAACCTCGAAATCCATCAAACACCCTTGGGATGAATTGGAACAAGCTAGGCCTAATTGCCAAACATCAGTGCCCAACCTCACTAATGCTCTTGTGGCTGAGTGGCAGCAAGTCCCCGTAGCAATGTTCCAACATCTAGTGGAAAGCCTTCCCAGAAAAGTGGAAT
>CM059784.1:30645000-30890000 GCA_030435695.1 Brachymystax lenok tsinlingensis | reverse complement strand
TGTTAAGAAAGCACAAGTGTCAAACGTAGTTTTCAATTTCGTCAATGGCATTTTCCAGCCCTAATGCCAGGTTCCACAATTTACCTGTCCATCAGCTCACTTGCGCTGAGGTGGGAGGGATGGCAATATTTGAGCTGTGTCTTTAAAAACAAGAGCAAAAGTGACAATTTCATGCAGCACTAAGGGAAGTTCTAAAACCCAGGGAAAGCAGATCTTACAGTTTTTTACAGTTGCTAGGACACATTTCTCAATACTTAAGTCACTTTTTCAAAACTCTTCACACAGTTCTCCTAACCAACTTTCAGCTCGGCACAGCAGTTCATTTCACATTCAAAATGCACTAAAACTACCAAATCACTTCATACATGTCTCAAATCAACACATTCTTCCACAACACTAGCAAAGGTTGACAGCCAACAAACACACTTTGTCACCCACAAAACAATGACCTAAAAAACACTAACAACATGTAGCATTATACAATGTTTTCTTGTGTAAAACAAGGACACATCTCTGTTTATAATTCACTGCAATATATGTTACTGGAATGAATCAGACATGATGCAGAATGCTTCAATATATTTTATGTCTTTTATTTATTTTTATTTTTTTGCAGTGAGTAATTCCAAAATACACACCATCAACTGATACAGATACAATAGTAATGCTAATCTATTCGGTCTTCTCCATTTGGCCACAGGTTCTCATCCACATCACATCTTATGTCATCTAGGGCAATACACCTAGGAAAGAATCTTCTGGCATGCCTGATCCATCCCTGTCAATCTTCTGCTGATATGTCCAGGCATCCAGCATTCATTGCATCCAGGAGGGACATTTGATCATGTGGATGGTGGTCATAAACCTTCCACCTCCATGAGGAAAATAATTCCTCTATGGGGTTGAGGAATGGAGAGTAAGGTGGGAGGAAAAGTGACACCATTCTGGGATGGGCTGCAAACCACTCAGTGACTGCACGGGAGTGGTGAAATGCCACATTGTCCCATACAATTATAAATGTTGGCTGATTTCTTCTCTCTGCATCCCTTTCCTCACCTAGCACAACCCTTCCATAGAGATCATGCAGGAACGCAAGGAGACGTTCAGTGTTGTATGGCCCAATTAGTGGTTTGTGTAACAGCAGTCCATCAGTGGATATTGCTGCGCACATTGTGATGTTGGCACCCCTCTGGCCCGGGACATCCACTGTGGCTCTCTTCCCAATCACATTCCTCCCTCGTCGCCGTGTTTTGCCAAGTTGAAACCCGCCTCATCCACAAAGATGAAAATGTGGGGTGTTTGCCTGCCTTCAATCTCCATGACTCTCTAAAATAAATCCACAAGGCAACATAAGCTGTTACAGTAGTAAACATTACCTAAAAATATGTCTTTGTGTGTGTTTGGTTTTGTTTAAAAACAGTTCTGTATTTTATTGTGATCTTACCTGGACATATTGGTTCCTGAGTTGCTTGACATGTTCAGAGTTCCTCTCAAAGGCACAGTGTACAACTGTTTCATCCTGACCTGATGTTTTCAGGACTCTAGAAATAGTTGTTATGCTTACACTGTGAATATTTGCAAAAGTAACGTTGTCTGCCAAGACTCTGTCTCGAATCTCAGTGAGTTTTATGCCATTGTTTCTGATGACCATATCAACAATGGCAGTTTCCTGCACATCAGTGAGCATCCTTCCTCTCCCACCTGTGTGAGGTAACCGTTGAGTCCTAAGCAGAAATGCAAAAGCAATTACACACAAGTCTATTTACTTCTGTAATGTGCAACTCAGTCATATGCCCTTGCAGAATACAAGTTACCTGTTGGTTTGCCGGAAAACTCTAACAATAGATGCCACTGTTGAGCGTTGCAAATTTGGCTGCACTCTCTGACCAGCTTCTCTCATTGAGAGACCATGATTTACTACATGATCAATTACAGTAGCTCTGATCTCATCTGAGACTACAGCTCTTGATCTTCCTCTTATTCTTCTTCCACCACGCATACGTATTCCTCGACCCCTCCCAGCCACTCTTCTTCCTCTTTCAGCCACTTCTCTATTTCTGGCTGGGTCCATGTTTACATCACAATACAAAACTATTCAGCAGTTGTCTCCTTTTGTAAGGAAATTGAAAGAGTAACACCTGTGTAGATGTTCATCTACAATGAGAATCAGCTGTGGTTGGTCCAATTGTCCAATTGTTTTTATAGCATTTAATTTTAAGATTTAAAATATATTTCATTAAAATATTACTGTAGAAATGTAGCAAATTGCTGTCTTATTCAGTTTTGTATTATGTTACTGTTTTGAACATAAGTTTAACAGTTTTGAAAACAGTATATAAGCATGTGCAAATTGGCCTGTAGGTACACAGAGTTTTAAGGTTGTTGTGTCGAAGTGAGAAAAGAGTTAATGTAATTTGAAAGATGTAGTCATTGAATGCATTTTGTGCCAAAGCAATGATAAATGATCCACAGTTTAGCCCACATATACTTCTGTTGTGCTCACTGTGTGAAGAGTTTTGAAAAAGTGACCTAAGTATTGAGAAATGTGTCCTAGCGACTGTAAAAAACTGTAACAGTAACAGTTTATAGTGGGATGGATTTAGAGAGCGGAAGCACAGCCTATCCAGCCATGAAGCACAGTGCCCATGGAAGAGAGATGTGTCTTTTATGCTGGTGAATCTCGTATTTAGAAACATTAAAAATATATTTGCACCCCCCCCCCCCAATGATTAAAAGCCAGGCGTAGCCTACCCTCCCCTGGTTCAGCATCATTGTGCTGGTGCATCTGTTTATCCTGGACGTTAGCCCAATAGCCTTACAAGCACTTAACAAACAATGAAATTAAAACAAAAGTAGTACAATAAAATAACAATAATGAGACTATATACTGGGGGTACCAGTTAGTAATGAGACTATATACTAGGGGTACCGGTTAGTAATGAGACTATATACTGGGGGTACCAGTTAGTAATGAGACTACATACAAGGGGTACCGGTTAGTAATGAGACTATATACAAGGGGTACCGGTTAGTAATGAGACTATATACTGGGGGTACCAGTTAGTAATGAGACTATATACTGGGGGTACCAGTTAGTAATGAGACTATATACTGGGGGTACCGGTTAGTAATGAGACTATATACAAGGGGTACCGGTTAGTAATGAGACTATATACTGGGGGTACCGGTTAGTAATGAGACTATATACTGGGTGTACCAGTTAGTAATGAGACTATATACTGGGGGTACCAGTTAGTAATGAGACTATATACTGGGGGTACCGGTTAGTAATGAGGCTATATACAGGGGGTGCCTGTACCGAGTCAATGTTCTCGGGTACAGGTTAGTAATGAGACTATATACAGTGGTGTCCCTGTACCGAGTCAATGTTCTGGGCTACAGGTTAGTAATGAGGCTATATACAGGGGGTACCGGTACCCAGTCAATGTGCTTTGGTACAGGTTAGTAATGAAGCTATATAAAGGGGGTACTGGTACCCAGTCAACGTGCTGTGATACAGGTTAGTAATGAGGCTATATACAGGGGATACCGGTACACAGTCAATGTGCTGTGGTACAGGTTAGTAATGAGGCTATATACAGGGGGTACTGGTACCCAGTCAATGTGCTGTGGTACAGGTTAGTAATGAGGCTATATACAGGGGGTACCGGTACCCAGTCAATGTGCTGTGATACAGGTTAGTAATGAGGCTATATACAGGGGGTACCGGTACCCAGTCAAAGTGCTGTGGTACAGGTTAGTAATGAGGCTATATACAGGGGGTACCGGTACCCAGTCAAAGTGCTATGGTACAGGTTAGTAATGAGGCTATATACAGGGGGTACCGGTACCCAGTCAATGTGCTGTGGTACAGGTTAGTAATGAGGCTATATACAGGGCTTACTAGTACCCAGTCAATGTGCTGTGGTACAGGTTAGTAATGAGGCTATATACAGGGGGTACCGGTACCCAGTCAATGTGCTGTGGTACAGGTTAGTAATGAGGCTATATACAGGGCTTACTGGTACCCAGTCAATGTGCTGTGGTACAGGTTAGTAATGAGGCCATATACAGGGGGTACTGGTACCCAGTCAATGTGCTGTGGTACAGGTTAGTAATGAGGCTATATACAGGGCTTACTGGTACCCAGTCAATGTGCTGTGGTACAGGTTAGTAATGAGGCTATATACAATGCTTACTGGTACCCAGTCAATGTGCTGTGGTACAGGTTAGTAATGAGGCTATATAAAGGGGGTACCGGTACCCAGTCAATGTGCTGTGGTACAGGTTAGTAATGAGGCTATATACAGGGGGTACCGGTACTCAGTCAATGTGCTGTGGTACAGGTTAGTAATGAGGCTATATACAGGGGGTACCGGTACCCAGTCAATGTGCTTTGGTACAGGTTAGTAATGAAGCTATATACATGGGGTACTGGTACCCAGTCAATGTGCTGTGGTACAGGTTAGTCAAGGTAAATTAGTCGAGGTTAGACACACCTACAACTTGTTTGTTCGTCAACACCAGCCCTTTCACACCACCGCCAGCCATTTTACTGCTAGTTTGCACTGTAAAAATATATATTTCTGTCCCACCCCAGGACCTATAGCGCTACTACCCACACTAACCACTGGGTTAAAATAGAGCCCTGGATGTGTGTCAGAACTGTGTTGTTCTATGTGTGTGTTACATCGATGTTTGAAAGTAACTGTGTGTGTGTGTGTGTTACATCGTGGTTTGACAGTAACTGTGTGTGTTATGTGGTTTGCACAAGGTGAAGTACTGCTCTTGAATTTTCAGATTCATTGTTAGATATCATCTTGAGAAAGAGGGTCTTGTTTTATGGACATGGTTTGAAAATGATAAAGGTATTCATTAGAGTTTTGTTTACTGTAGAGATAATGTAACAAGATGCCATGGCAACTGATGAGAAATCAGAACTACTATAATTACCAATGGCATCAGAGCATGTTGATCTAGTGTTTTCTATCTTTACTCTTAAGGCTCTCCAAGATCTCCATAGAGAAACAGTGTCTCTAATCAGTTAACAACACAACGACACTGTGTTTTTCAAGATGCCATGGCAACTTTTCAATTTTCCATCATCAAATATTGATTATTCACGGTTTGATATTGGCTGTGGAGTAGTTGTTGTGATGCTCGTAGATTGTAGTCCCACAGCTTTCTGTTCTTATGAATCTATTTTGATTGCGCTTACTTTCCTTAGTCTTAGGGTGCTATTCAATCAAACAATCAAACATGTAATCAGCAAAGCCGGAATAACACTTGTCTCTCCATCGCCAATGGAAACGCCTGATTTCATATTTGTGCTGGAAGAATGTACTTTTTCCGGGTCCTCATGTTTGCCTGATTCAGAGATTGTTTGAATAGCATCTCTAGTTTTCCCTTGTGTCATTACTAGAGCAGAGATGTGTATTTTCCATCCAGCATCATCATATGATCATATATCATATCTGTCTAATATTACATGTTACAACAATAACACAGTGATGAACAACGTAGTACATAGTTGTAGTTGCCTGTTTGTTGTGAAAGCATGACTAGATGTTGTGTACAAAGTTCTGTTTCTGATCCAACACTGACCATGTTTCTCTGGCTATCCACTTATCCACTCCTTGACTTCTGCTCCTCCTTCCTGCCCTCTACTCTGCTCCTCCTTCCTGCCCTCTACTCTGCTCCTCCTTCCTGCCCTCTACTCTGCTCCTCCTTCCTGCCTCTGCTCCTCCTTCCTGCCCTCTACTCTGCTCTTCCTTCCTGCCCTCTACTCTGCTCCTCCTTCCTGCCTCTGCTCCTCCTTCCTGCCCTCTACTCTGCTCCTCCTTCCTGCCCTCTACTCTGCTCCTCCTTCCTGCCTCTGCTCCTCCTTCCTGCCCTCTACTCTGCTCCTCCTTCCTGCCCTCTACTCTGCTCCTCCTTCCTGCCTCTGCTCCTCCTTCCTGCCCCCTACTCTGCTCCTCCTTCCTGCCCCCTACTCTGCTCCTCCTTCCTGACCCCTACTCTGCTCCTCCTTCCTGCCCTTTACTCTGCTCCTCCTTCCTGCCCTCTACTCTGCTCCTCCTTCCTGCCCTCTACTCTGCTCCTCCTTCCTGCCCTCTACTCTGCTCCTCCTTCCTGCCCTTTACTCTGCTCCTCCTTCCTGCCCTTTACTCTGCTCCTCCTTCCTGCCCTCTACTCTGCTCCTCCTTCCTGCCCTTTACTCTGCTCCTCCTTCCTGCCCTCTACTCTGCTCCTCCTTCCTGCCCTCTACTCTGCTCCTCCTTCCTGCCCTCTACTCTGCTCCTCCTTCCTGCCCTCTACTCTGCTCCTTCTTCCTGCCCCTTACTCTGCTCCTCCTTCCTGCCCTTTACTCTGCTCCTGCCTTCCAGGTCTGAACAGATGCGTGCCCCCTCCTACCCCCTCACCAGGACCCCCTACCCCTGGGACAGTAGGACCTAACAGAGGACTTCGCACAAACAGAGGTTTTTGAATTCAGTCAATCCAAACGAGGCCAATCTCTTTTCTGGCACAACAATTTTACTAGATTAACACAGTTTAAGAAATAGAGAAACAGACTCTTTCCAAGGACCGTCTATTTTTTCTGAGAAACGCTCAAACAAAAATGTTTGGAGGATTACATTGTCGTCCTGTGAAGAAGAATTGACGACAAAAAAAAGCACCACTGAAGGAAGGACCCATGATGTTTATTTTCATTGTGAGTCGTCACCCAGGAGACTGGAGAACTATGGATTAGAACTTCTTCTCTTTATTCTAACTGTTCTTCGTTCTGAGTTCCAATGCTTCTCTCCTCCGGTAGACACTACGGTTCCATACTGAACTGTACTGTACAGGAACCTACTACTACAACCCTCAACCCCACCATCGCCATATGAGTGTTCTGGATTCATGGAGATAGCTTTTATTTTGTTCTTTTCAGGCTCTGGCGTTTTTCCATATTTGAAGTAAGCATATTTAATATTCCTTTACCAGAACTAGTGAGTCCACCTACCTACAGTACAGTATGATTGTGTAGATGACAGGCGTTGTGTTGATGTGTGTGTCTGTGAGGATTATGTTGTTTTTGACTGGGGGAGAGCCGTTGGCTGGTTCTGATGTTTCTCAGAAGTTCTGTTGTCAGCATCACCTGTCCCATCAAAGACTGGTCAGACCATCTCTCTCTCTCTCTCTCTCTCTCTCTCTCTCTCTCTCTCTCTCTCTCTCTCTCTCTCTCTCTCTCTCTCTCTCTCTCTTTCTATATCTCCTCTGTCTATCTTTCTGAAATAAACAATACAAAATTAATAGTAAACAGTACAATCACAAAAGGAATAGAGACATTTCAAATGTCACATTATGGCTATATGCAGTGTTGTAATGATGTGCAAATAGTCTCTCTCTTCTCTATCCCTTGTATCTCTCTCTCTCATTCTCTCTCTCTCTCTCTCTCTCTCTCTCTCTCTCTCTCTCTCTCTCTCTCTCTCTCTCATTCTCTCTCTCTATATATATATATATCACCTCTATCTCTCTCTGGTTCTCTCTCTCTCTTTTCTATTCCACTGTCTACGTCTCTCTATCTCTCTCTCTCTCATTCTCTCTCTCTCTCTCCCTCTCTCCCTCCCTCCCCTCTATCCCTGTCTATCTCTCTCTCGTTGCCCTCCGCTTCTCTCTCTCTCTTTACCATCTGTCTCGCTCTGTTCCTTCCCTCTCTCTCTGTTCCCTCCCTCTCTCTCTCTATTTGTTCCCTACCTCTCTCTCTGTTCCCTCCCTCTCTCTCTCTATTTGTTCCCTACCTCTCTCTCTGTTTGTTTAATGAGGCTCATCTAGTTGGATGTCTGCCATTATCCAGGATGTTACAGCAGGTCAGGGAAGTAATCAATAGCCGTAACATCAATACAACATTTACATTTTCTACTACGCACCAAACACTGTTGACAGGGTATAATCATCACGTCCAACCACAGAGGCTGGGTGTTGGGTCACAAAGGGTTTCCTTTGAACCAGTTAAAACAGACAGACCAGAGGAAGCAGCACTGAGTACTGAGCTGTAGACAGGTAGAATGCCTGTCTGCCTCACCTGTCTGTCTGAGTACTGAGCTGTAGACAGATAGAATGCCTGTCTGCCTCACCTGTCTGTCTGAGTACTGAGCTGTAGACAGATAGAATGCCTGTCTGTCTCACCTGTCTGTCTGAGTACTGAGCTGTAGACAGGTATAATGCCTGTCTGTCTCACCTGTCTGTCTGAGTACTGAGCTGTAGACAGGTATAATGCCTGTCTGTCTCACCTGTCTGTCTGAGCACTGAGCTGTAGACAGGTAGAATGCCTGTCTGTCTCACGTGTCTGTCTGAGTACTGAGCTGTAGACAGGTAGAATGCCTGTCTGTCTCACCTGTCTGTCTGAGTACTGAGCTGTAGACAGGTAGAATGCCTGTCTGTCTCACCTGTCTGAGCACTGAGCTGTAGACAGGTAGAATGCCTGTCTGTCTCACCTGTCTATCTGAGTACTGAGCTGTAGACAGGTAGAATGTCTGTCTGTCTCACCTGTCAGTTTGAGTACTGAGCTGTAGACAGGTAGAATGCCTGTCTGTCTCACCTGTCTGTCTGATTGGACCAACACCTGTCATCTGATTCCTTGACTAAAATCACAAAAATCATGACAGATAAAAAATGTCTTTCATTTGGTTGAGCTGTCAAATAATTAACATTCATAATGAACTAAATATGTTTTTTATAGCTTTGTTTAATCTCCGTATGTTGAGAAAAGCACAGCCAACCATACAGTGTTGTGAGTTCCCTTGTTTTAGATTCCTAACTGCACTAACAGGGATGGCATCAAACTGCTGTCAGCTTTCACTTCAAGTTCTGAAGTGTTTTTCAGGCGGAGAATGTTGTACACTAGAGAGAAATAACCACTAGATGTCTACGTTTATAGGTCTTAGTTTCAAAGTTTGAATTTTAAGTGCATAAAATGTGTCATATTAATTATTTTCCAAAAGAAAGTGTAAGCCATGTTCATACTTAGAAACAAATACAGAAACACATTCTATATCAGATGATAACAGTTGATGGAAATCAAATACATTATGCCAACTTGTGCAATGTGATATATCGTTGTATCTCCAATACTCACGACAATGTGATATAAAACAATTATTAGAGTTATATTATATTATAGTTTTATGTCATTTTGTTTGCCTTATAGGCCCTAAATGAATTAATAATTGAAAAAATGGTGTGTAATTTCTGTTTTTATTTCAGTAAAAAGTTAATAAAAGGACGATTTGATTTCTGGCATCTCTAGAAAGTGTTCCTAGAATGATTGCTTTAGATCAGTGGTGTCCAAGCCTCCTCCTGGAGAGATACCCTCCCCCTGGAAAGATACCCACATCCTAGAGAAATACCCTCCTCTTGGAGAGATACCCTCCTCCTGGAGAGATACCTTCCTCCTGGAGAGATACCCTCCTGCAGGATTTTATTCCAACCCTGCTCCTACACACCAGACTACTAACCAGCTGGTCCCCAAGACCTTGATTATCTTGAATCAGGTCTGTTAGAGCAGGGCTGGAACAAAAGCCTGCAGGAGGCTAAATCTCTCCAGGAGGTAGGTTGGTCACCCCCTGCAGTAGATTTGACTACTTTACTAGTCAGGTTGCCAGATTGGTTTCTGCTTCATCTGCTATTATAATACAGAGGAGTTAGCTGAAGCAGAACAGATCTGGCGACATGGCTAGTTGATAACCTCATGTCCAGCAGAAAATATCCCTCCCCCAGTCCAGCCCCACCAGAGCCCTAATGCACAGTAGTAGATTTACCATATGTTACATACATGATAATACAGTACTTGGAAAAGTCAAGAATCCATCGTACTAGTAAATGTTCGATAAGATATCTTCACATAGCCCCGAGCCCCGTTCCACTGTAGAAGCAGAAACAATGACAGACATCTAACTGTGCCCTAACAAAGATGCTTTCTAAGTATGCATCCTAAATGGCACCCTTTATAGTGCACTACTTTTCACTAGTCCCCATAGGGCTCTGGTCAAAAGTAGGGAATAGGGTGCCATTTGGGACGCACCCTAACTGTGCCCTACCAAAATTGCTATCTAACAGTGATGCCCTAACAGTGATGCCCTAACAGAGATGCTATCTAACAGAGATGCTATCAAACAGAGATGCTATCTAACAGAGATGCTATCTAACAGAGATGCTATCTAACAGAGATGCTATCAAACAGAGATGCTATCAAACAGATGCTATCTAACAGAGATGCTATCTAACAGAGATGCTATCTAACAGAGATGCTATCAAACAGATGCTATCTAACAGAGATGCTATCTAACAGAGATGCTATCTAACAGAGATGCTATCAAAAAGAGATGCTATCAAACAGAGATGCTACCAAACAGAGATGCTATCAAACAGAGATGCTATCTAACAGGGATGCTATCAAACACAGATGCTATCTAACAGTGATGCCCTAACAGTGATGCCCTAACAGAGATGCTATAAAACAGAGATGCTATCAAACACAGATGCTATCTAACAGTGATGCCCTAACAGAGATGCTATAAAACAGAGATGCTATCTAACAGAGATGCTATCTAACTGTGATGCCCTAACAGAGATGCTATCTAACAGAGATGCTATCTAACAAAGATGCTTTCTAACAGTGATGCTATCTAACAGAGATGCTATCAAACAGAGATACCCTAAATGGCACCCAATTCCCTCTAGGGCTCTGGTCAAAAGTAGCACACTATATAGGGATTAGGATACCATTGGGGATGCAACATCTGTGCCTGTGAGTGGGGATTCCCAGTGTTAGAGAAACCATCAAGAAACATGAAGGGCAGTAGCCTGGGAGCCAAACTGAATATCGCTCTGAATATCACTCTGAATATCACTCTAAATATCACTGTGAATATCACTCTGAATATCACTGTGAATATCACTGTGAATATCACTCTAAATATCACTTTGAATATCACTAAATATCACTCTGATTATCACTGTGAATATCACTGTGAAAATCACTCTGAATATCGCTTTGAATATCACTCTGAATATCACTGTGAATATCACTGTGAAAATCACTCTGAAATCGCTTTGAATATCACTCTGAATATCACTGTGAATATCACTGTGAATATCACTCTGAATATCACTCTGAATATATCTCTGAATATCACTCTGAATATCACTCTGAATATCACTTTGAATATCACTCTAAATATCATTCTGAATATCACTCTGAATATCACTGTGAATATCACTGTGAATATCACTCTAAATATCACTTTGAATATCACTAAATATCACTCTGATTATCACTGTGAATATCACTGGGAAAATCACTCTGAATATCGCTTTGAATATCACTCTGAATATCACTGTGAATATCACTGTGAAAATCACTCTGAATATCGCTTTGAATATCACTCTGAATATCACTGTGAATATCACTGTGAATATCACTCTGAATATCACTCTGAATATATCTCTGAATATCACTCTGAATATCACTCTGAATATCACTTTGAATATCACTCTAAATATCATTCTGAATATCACTCTGAATATCACTGTGAAAATCACTCTGAATATCACTTTGAATATCACTCTGAATATCGCTGTGAATATCACTCTAAATATCACTCTGAATATCATTCTGAATACCACTCTGAATACCACTCTGAATATCATTCTGAATATCACTCTGAATATCACTGTGAATATCACTCTGAATATCACTGTGAATATCACTCTGAATTTCACTCTGAATACCACTGAATATCACTCTGAATATCACTCTGAATGTCACTCTGAATATCACTCTGAATGTCACTTTGAATATCACTCTGAATACCACTATGAATATCACTCTGAATATCACTCTAAATATCACTCAAAATATCACTCTGAATATCACTGTGAATATCACTCTGAATATCACTGTGAATATCACTCTAAATATCACTTTGAATATCACTAAATATCACTCTGATTATCCCTGTGAATATTACTGTGAATATCACTGTGAATATCACTGTGAATATCACTGTGAATATCACTCTGAATATCACTCTGAATATCACTGTGAATATCACTCTGAATATCACTCTGAATATAACTCTGAATATCACTCTGAATATAACTCTGAATATCACTCTAAATATCACTGTGAATATCACTCTGAATATCACTCTGAATATCACTCTGAATATCACTCTGAATACCACTATGAATATCGCTCTGAATATCACTCTAAATATCACTCTGAATATCACTCTGAATATCACTCTGAATACCACTCTGAATATCATTCTGAATATCACTCTGAATTTCACTCTGAATACCACTCTGAATATCACTCTGAATATCACTCTGAATGTCACTCTGAATATCACTCTGAATATCACTTTGAATATCACTCTGAATACCACTATGAATATCACTCTGAATATCACTCTAAATATCACTTTGAATATCACTCTGAATATCACTCTGAATATCACTCTGAATATCACTCTGAATATCACTGTGAATATCACTGTGAATATCACTCTGAATACCACTATGAATATCACTCTGAATATCACTCTGAATGTCACTCTGAATATCACTCTGAATATCACTTTGAATATCACTCTGAATACCACTCTGAGTATCATTCTGAATATCACTCTGAATATCACTCTGAATATCACAGGGAAACAGAGACATATCCAGTGTGTATTCCAGGCTAGGAGGTCAGACTGTTGTTGTAGTACCACACCATTGCGCTGGGGATGTGGATCTGTTGAATGTGAGGGACATTTCACTGTTATTGTCTATTTACATTCAATTTAAATAATTTCATTTAGATGTTAATCTATTGTCCTATTGATCTCCTACGTGTATTAATGAAAGATGTAGGGGGGTTGACCGAAGGACATAGATGACTGTATAGTTAGTCAGCATTTGTTTTTTTGGTATTTACTTTTACATTGGGCCTTCAAAACTTCCACAGTTTTGAGAAGCTAACTGACATGGTGAGGAAACAGACATATTACCTGTAACTAGCAGCTAGCTACATGTGCATACTGTATAAATAACAGATCATATATTATATTACAATGTTGGTATTTTGCGTTGGAGACCGCCAACAGTGTTGTTTCAGTTCTAGGTTTGCATCTCAAATGGCACCCTATTCCCTATATAGTGCACTACTTTTGACCAGAGTTCCATGGGTCCTGTTCAAAAGTAGGGCACTATAAAGGGAATAGGGTGCCATTTGAGATCCACTTCTAGCCTCAGTACCAGAGACCCAGTTCTAGCCTCAATACCAGAGACCCAGTTCTAGCCTCAGTACCAGAGATCAAGTTTTAGCCTCAATACCAGATATCCAGTTCTAGCCTCAGTACCAGAGACCCAGTTCTAGCCTCAGTACCAGAGATCCAGTTCTAGCCTCAGTACCAGAGATCCAGTTATAGCCTCAGTACCAGAGATCCAGTTCTAGCCTCAGTACCAGAGACCCAGTTCTAGCCTCAGTACCAGAGATCCAGTTCTAGCCTCAGTACCAGACACCCAGTTCTAGCCTCAGTACCAGAGATCCAGTTCTAGCCTCAATACCAGAGACCCAGTTCTAGCCTGGGTACTAGAGACCCAGTTCTATCCTCAGTACCAGGTAGATGCATGATGTTTTATGGCATCCAGAGTTCTGCATGACACATGAGATTAACTCTTTGAAGATGTGGTTTCTCTTACTTTTAACAACCAACATGCTTGCCATTATTTTACAACCTTCCACTGTTTCATTCCATGTAATGATGATGTTTTCTCTAGGCCATAATGTACTGTTTCCCTCTCTCAAGGGATTATATTTATTTATGACAGACAACAGTAGAGAATATGAATCCACTGACATGCAATAATCATATTATTCTACTATTGGATTGTGGTTTGCTATCAATCAATAATTAATTAATTGATTAATGGTTAACACTATTAACATAACACTTCTGTAGTTGATACTTTCATAAATATTTGTTTAATTTAATCAGTTAGTTCTCTGCCATGCACTGACTATTGATAGAATATTCTACCACTCCTGCAGAACAGATTCAAGGTAAAACGGGTCATTTTCTTCTATGGCAACAGCACACCAAATAGAAGATCTATCTACTGTATATGGTGTTAGAATGTATTTATGCTGAACCAATACGAAACCTGGTAGAAGGAGCTATATGTAACCATCATCCTGGATATATTCATGTACTGTATCTATTCATGTCAGCAGCTCTACTTAATACAGTCATGGATTCTTTGAGGAGTATTTAGGAGACGGCCTATTTATTTACCTCCCAATAATAGCACAAATATTTATGAAATGTAATTGGTATATTATGTTGATATTAACATTAGATGTTTGTTGTTGGTTCAGACATGGACAGTATAAGCCCTAGATTCTGTTGTTGGCTGGGTGAGTCTATATTTAGGGCTTGAAAGAAAGTAGAAATCTGTAGCAGACATTATACATACAATGCACTGGGTTTGTCCCAAATGGCATTCTATTCTCTATATAGTCTCTATAGGCCCTGATCAAAAGGTGTGCACTATACAGGGAATAGGGTGCCATTGGGATGTACACATAGTCATCATTACAAATCCTTGTTGCTTTTCTCTAGTTGGTTATACAGTAGTAGGTGGTTTCAGAACAGTCAGGGTACTAATGTATGGACACTGAAACAGATAACAAGACAAGTAACAAGTTTAGTTGGAGCTACTAGGCTATTCACTGTACATTCACATAGCCATCTAGAATGGGGAGGGGGGTTTGGACTCTGGTATGACTTCTATTTTATCTGTCAGTCTGAAATGTCATCACCATGTTTGTACAGTACAAATAGCAGGAACATATATTTTCTCTCTGGCCTTCGATTAGGTTTGTTTTGATTGGTTGTAGAAATGGAAAAAACAACTCTGAAACGAAGTAATGCCTATTCAAATGCTGTCACTGTGAATGGGGAGCGTCGAGAAGTCTATATATATATATATTTTGATGTAGTCAAAGAGCACTGGGAATTAGTATGTTGTATTTCGCTGTAAAAATTGAGCCACATCTGATATAACTGTACTTCTGTTGAAATTAAAACCTGTCTATACTGAACTGTGTCGTAAGGTCAATGGGGACTTTAGACAGGATATCCTCATCCTGTAAAGTGATGTCATATCCTGTGTGTGTACAAATTCTTCTGTTCAAATAAGGCAATGTCTTCTTCCTGTTTGTTTGCTGTTCCTTTGACTGAATGGGTTTAAACCTTGTTTGTTTTTTTGGTTTTGGTATTTTATTAGGATCCCCATTAGCTGTTGCAAAAGCAGCAGCTACTCTTCCTGGGGTCCACACAAAACATGAAATGTGACATAATACAAAATATTAAAAGACAAGAACAGCTCAAGGACAGAACTACATACATTTTTTTTTAAGCCACACGTAGCCTACATATCAATACATCCACACAAACTATCTAGGTCAAATAGGGGAGAGGCGTTGTGACACAAGATGCTGCTTTATTTGTTTATTGAAACCAGGTTTGACTGACTGGGTTTGACTGACTGGGTTTGAATGACTGAGTTTGAACCTGGGTCTTTTGCACTCCACAAGACTGTGTCACTGAGCTAAAGCCTCAGAATTAACTCAGGGAACTAACTTCAGTCTTCAACAAAGTCACTCATAATGTTTAGCGAGATTCCACAAATGACATTGTTTTCAGTTTGACTAAAGATTACTTTCAAACGGTGAGCAGTGATTTCGTAGACTAATACATTTACAGTGGTAGTCTGACACCTGGTGGTTACTCATGGTTTTACACTTACAAAATGTTTCTCCTGAAGCTCTGTGCACTCATATAACTTTTCCAGGAGAGGGCAGTGTCTTCACCATGGTTTCAGTAGCCTTCAACCAATTTCCAATGATTGAATTCAGCAGATTGTGTTTAAATGTAATCACAGAGATTAAGGTAAATAAATATCTTTCTTCCAATTAAACCTATACAGCTATTCAAAGGCAAACTTGGCATAATTATTATTCACACTTCCAATAAAAAACAGAACAAACTGGACTTTGCAGCCCATGATGCACTCAGTAGAGACAGTAGAGGACGGTATGAAATTGTCACACTTTTTGTTTACATTTTGCAGAAATCCTCCTCCAACACATATGTGTTTTCAGAACAGTGGAGATGAAGCAGAGGAATCCACTATTGAGACACATAGGATATCCATTTGTGGCATCTTCGTCATACAGAGTTCAGAGGTCAGGAGTTAGAGGTCAGGTGAAATGTTTCAGGTAGTTCCTCAGTATCTGGGGAATAGCCAAGCGGTCTATGGATGTAATTTTATTAACCATGGGGAGGTAGCTCCGAATCGCAAGCCGTGTCTGTGACATCAGAGTATTGGGACAAACTGGAAACAAAACACAGGAGACACAGGTTCCTTATTAATTCCGTGAAATTCTAGAAATTCTCCAATGTTCTCATCATTAACAACCATCAATCAGTTAGAGATACAGAACAGACTGAATATGTGACAGTCAAATATGTAACAAATGTATAACTTATGTGCAACAAATGCAACGAATCTGTAACAAATGTTTAACAAATGTGAAACAAATGTTTAACAAGTGCGTGTGACGTTCTCACCTCTCTCCTTGAGCAGCAGCATCCCAGCTTCGTTCTGCTTGGTGGTCTTGTCAATAATCAACGTGGGCAGATACACGTCTGCCCCAAAGTCTATGAGCAGCTGTATGTATTCCACTCCACAGCCATACCTCAGACACATCTCCAGCACTGTCTTGGGCTCCTTGATCCTGGCCAGCATCTTCTCTGACTTACAGTTATAGTTAGGATTAGCCCCGTGGAGCAGTAGCAACTTAAAACAGTCCAGGTGTCCATATACAGCGGATATGTACAGGGGTCCCCTGCAGGCTGTGGCATTGGAGGCCCACTCAGGGACTTTGGGCCAGACGTCGACCTCGGCTCTGAACTGAAGCAGCTCCCTGAGGACCTCCACGTCTCCCTCACGGGTGGCGGTCAGCACCGGGGAACAGTTGTTGTACGGGCTGCCGTTGGGGTCGGCTCCAGCCTTTAGTAAGATCACAACACAGTCCAGGTGTTTACCACTGACCGCTGTCAACAGAGGGGTCTGGGCCTTCACATCTAGACTGTCCACCTGCAAAACCAATCAATCACCAAACAATAATCAATAGGCTAAATCACATTTATTTAGAAAGCCCTTTTTTACATCAGCAGTTGTCACAACTGCTTGTACAGGAGCATAGAGTAAATGACTGTTGTTTGAATTAACCATATAATACACCATGTCAGGAGTAGGCGTCTGGGTTCAAGAAGCTAGCCCAAAGTCTTCTATCACCATATCTCACCTCCGCTCCGTGCTCCAGCAGCAGTTCCAGACACCTGAGGTGGCCGTGTGCTGCGGCGTTCCGTAGGGGGGTAACAGGGATCCCCCAGCCGCTTCTGCTGTTGATACACCTTCTGTAGCTCTCCTGGGACAACAGCTCAGCTAACACCACCACGTCATCACTGCTCACTGCCTGGTTCAGAGCCTGGCGAACAGAGGAGTATTGTACCTCCATTTAGCATACACACAGTGTTGTTGGGTTGCACTGTTGGGTGGTATTCACTACACTCAAAACAGAAACAGAAACAGGGAGATACTCTCTGAACTTGTCAATAAGATATGTTTGTTGACGTTTTCTGTTGGACATCATTTTGAATCTTTTTGGAACGGTGTCTCGACCCTGGTTAGGTCACACCCATGTCACCCCCTTACAATCTTCCCAGTGGGTCTGATGCTGTGCAAGTCTACTGATGCTGTCCCAGTGATAGGTTGCTAAGTTACAAAGCACTGCAAGCTCATTGGTTGTACCTGGCCATGCTCATTGTCCTCCTCATCCTCTTCCTTGGGCTGAAGCAGAGAGAAGATCTTGGAGACGTCCATTAGACTCATCTTGAGAGGGTTGGTGGGTGTGTTGATACTGTCTAGGACCATACCGTTACTATAGATATAACAGTTACAACTCATCCATCTGAGAGAGAGAGAGAGAGAGAGAGAGAGAGAGAGAGAGAGAGAGAGAGAGAGAGAGAGAGAGAGAGAGAGAGAGAGAGAGAGAGAGAGAGAGAGAGAGAGAGAGAGAGAGAGAGAGAGAGAGAGAGAGACGGGGTAAGGATTAAATTAATGAATAAACTTTATAGATCCTCGTAGGGAAAATGTGTGTTGTTGCCATCATCAGACAAAGACAGGGAGAATACAGACACACAGGCATAGCTAAACTGACAGGGTTTGTACCAGCCAGGGCTCATCTGTGCTTCAAGACAGGAATAGATAAAAGATAATAGACTGGGAATAGATAGAGACAGGGAGTAGATAGAGACAGGGAATAGATAATAGACAGGGAATAGATAATAGACAGGAATAAATATAGACTGAGAATAGATAGATACCGGAGTAGATAGAGGCAGGGATTAAATAGAGACAGGGAGTAGATAGAGACAGGAATAGATAGAGACAGGGAATAGATAGAGACAGGGAATAGATAATAGACAGGAATAAATAGAGAGAGGGAATAGATAATAGACAGGAATAAATAGAGAGAGGGAATAGATAGAGACAGGAATAGATAGAGACGGAATAGATAGAGAGAGGGAATAGAAAGACACAGGGAATAGATAATAGACAGGAATAGATAGAGACAGGGAATAGATAGAGACAGGAATAAATAGAGAGAGGGAATAGATAGAGACAGGAATAGATAAAGACAGGAATAAATAGAGAGAGGGAATAGAAAGAGACAGGGAATAGATAATAGACAGGAATAAATAGAGAGAGGGAATAGAAAGAGACAGGGAATAGATAATAGACAGGAATAAATAGAGACAGGGAATAGATAGAGACAGAGAATAGATAGAGACAGGGAATAGATAATAGACAGGAATAAATATAGACAGGGAATAGATAGAGACAGGGAATAGATAATAGACAGGAATAAATAGAGACAGGGAATAGATAGAGACAGGAATAGATAGAGACAGGGAATAGATAGAGACAGGGAATAGATAGAGACAGGGAATAGATAGAGACATGGAATAGATAGAGACAGGGAATAGATAATAGACAGGAATAGATAGAGACAGGGAATAGATAATAGACAGGGAATAGATAGAGACAGGGATAGCTAGAGACAGGGAATAGACAATAGACAGGAATAGATAGAGACAGGGAATAGATAGAGACAGGGAATAGATAATAGACAGGAATAAATAGAGACAGGGAATAGATAGAGACAGGAATAGATAGAGACAGGGAATAGATAGAGACAGGGAATAGATAGAGACATGGAATAGATAGAGACAGGGAATATATAATAGACAGGAATAAATAGAGACAGGGAATAAATAGAGACAGGGAATAGATAGAGACAGGGAATAGATAGAGACATGGAATAGATAGAGACAGGGAATAGATAGAGACAGGGAATAGAAAGAGTCAGGAAATAGATAATAGACAGGAATAGATAGAGACAGGGGATAGATAATATACAGGAATAGATAATAGACAGGAATAGATAATATACAGGAATAGATAGAGACAGGATAAGCTAGAGACAGGGAATAGATAATGTACAGGAATAGATAGAGACAGGGAATAGATAGAAACAGGATAAGCTAGAGACAGGGAATAGATAATGTACAGGAATAGATAAAGACAGGGAATAGATAATAGACAGGAATAGATAGAGACAGGGATTAGATAGAGACAGGATAAGCTAGAGACAGGGAATAGATAATGTACAGGAATAGATAGAGACAGGGAATAGATAGAGACAGGGAATAGATAGAGACAGGATAAGCTAGAGACAGGGAATAGATAATGTACAGGAATAGATAGAGACAGGGAATAGATAGAGACAGGGAATAGATAGAGACAGGGAATAGATAATAGACAGGAATAGATAGAGACAGGGAATAGATAGAGACAGGGAATAGATAATAGACAGGGAATAGATAGAGACAGGGATAGATAGAGAACACATAGAGCCCAGTGCAGTGTATTACATATGAACCCTTTTTAAAATTCAGTTAATTTACTCTCAGACGTCTGTAAATATTTTGTTAGGAGCCAAGTGGGATGAACACTTCTTGAAATAGACATTTCTATATAAGGGTTAAATTAGAGGAATACTGGTCTTCACCATAAGAGTTTGCACACGTTTGCAGAAGGGGCATAATGTGGAAATGGATTAAGAAAATGAAATGTTTATCAATATTTTTCTCTATTTGCGTAAACAACTATCATGGAACCTACATGCTAAAAGACAACAGATTTGGGGACTGTTAGAAACTTCCAACCCATTTAACTCCTACTATAGTTACCATGATCCAAAGGCCCAGAGCCACACAGCAAATGGTGGTTAACAACGCTTCCCACTTACCTCACCCACAGGGTCACCAACCAGTGATCTCTCTGCCAACAATGTTACTCAGGACGTTGGTAGTAAACACTTTCCATTCTTTAATGACTCCACGGTCCATCGGTCACGTGGAAGAAGAGGAGAAGACTCCAAGAGGAATGTGTTGCTGTATCCACACAGGGACTGGGGCCTGAGAGCTGAGGCGGGTGTGCGTGTGTGTGTTACTGTCTAACACAGCAGACCAGAGAGGGGGTCTGGCTGGCTGGGTGCTGCTGGGGGACTAATTTTAGGCCCACAGATAGACCTACCTAAACTTCCATTCTTGGAGAAGTGTGAGGGTTATAATTAGACGGGTGATAAGACTAGTGACACTGACACTCAGGCTGTGAGTTGGGTTGGTGGGCAGGGGCCTTGGTACTCCCTGGTGTTTCACTGTGTCCTGAGTAAAGATGACATGATATGGCAGAACTCCTAGAACTGATGGTCAGTAGTAGAAATACACCACTAGACTACAGTACCAGCAAACATGTCATCAGATGTGTGATGTGTGATCAGATAGACTTTCTACAGTCTATTTTCATTTCGGCTTGCCATGCTCACAGAAAGAAACTTTAACCCTTTAGGTTTTTCAAATCTTTAATAAAGTGTCAGTGTGTATTTAAATCCTATGAGAGAAATGCTTTGTGCTGTATTGTGTCTACATGTAACAGGCCTGTCATCACCACCATTCCTGTGTGCAGCTGTCTGGCTGTCAGAGAGGATGCTGTAGACTATCAGCTGTTCACACAGCTCTTCCCTGCCCTTCCCCCGGAACCATGATCAAGAAGAGCTCTGCACAAGTATGGCATGCATCTTGCATTCTTTTCCAGCATGCCACTTGCTTCTGAAGCTAAGCAGGGTTGGTCCTGGTCAGTCCCTGGATGGGAGACCAGATGCTGCTGGAAGTGGTGTTGGAGGGCCAGTAGGAGGCACTCTTTCCTCTGGTCAATTTTTTTTTAAATAAAATAATAATATCCCAACGCCCAAGGGCAGTGATTGGGGACATTGCCCTGTGTAGGGTGTCGTCTTTCGGATGGGACGTTAAACGGGTGTCCTGACTCTCTGAGGTCATTAAAGATCCCATGGCACTTATTGTAAAAGTAGGGGTGTTAACCCCGGTGTCCTGGCTAAATTCCCAAGCTGTCCCTCATACCATCATGGTCACCTAATCATCCCCAGCTTACAATTGGCTCATTCATCCCCCTCCTCTCCCCTGTAACTATTCCCCAGGTCGTTGCTGTAAATGAGAACGTGTTCTCAGTCAACTTACCTGGTAAAATAACGGATAAAAAAAAAGGAACATTATTTGATGTAACCTTTGTTTGCTTATAGCTTGGATTACTTTGTCCTTATAACTGAACTGAAAGTGTAGCCAATTTCTCAAAGTAGGCCTGCTTTTGTATTTAGTTATGCCTGCCTACATTATAATTGGAGCGGCAGTTCGCCTAGTGGTTAGAGCGTTGGACTAGTACGCGAAAGGTTGCAAGATCGAATCCCTGAGCTGACAAGGTAAAAATCTGTCGTTCTTCCCCTGAACAACCCACTGTTCCTAGGCCGTCATTGTAAATAAGAATTTGTTCTTAACTGACTTGCCTAGTTAAATAAAGGCAAAAATAATTTGTTTCTACAATAAAATATATGCAGGCAATAAAGTATACTATATTATAAAGCATCATGATTGACATTACATTTTGTTATATAAAATAATCTACTCTGGCATATAAACTGAGGTTTGCCAAAAGTATTTCAGAATTTGAACTTTTCATCTATCCCACTCCACTACACCAGGTGGCGGTGAATAATCATTGTTAGCGGCACTGCGGCCCGCATAAAGAAAATGGTTGCACTGTTGTAGTTTTGGGTGTGTAGCTAGCTAGCTAAAGCATTTTTATTCTAATAGCTAGCTAATTCATCACAAAGTTTGGGGATACACAATTGCGTCAACATTTTCTTTCTTTCACGTACAAGGTTAGATTTGTACTTGTACGTTGTCGTTTTGTGCACTTTACTGTATTCGTTGAGGCTAAACGTTAGATTAAAAAAATATACATAATTGCAAACGTCTGCAGCAGTAAAGCTAGCTAGCTAGCATCAATTCGACATTCGTCAACGCCTCTCGTTACGTCATTCAGTTGTACGTCAGATGATCAGAAAATCCTGAAAGTAATATCACATAGTGGCCACTGTTTTTGATATGAGGTCGGTTTAAAAGTGTATTTTTCTATGGCCCTAGAACGAGGCACAGGAGATCTACTGCAGGAGAATGATAACACAGGTTAACAATCAACTGAACCCATGAACTGGAGGAGAGAGAGGCTGGGGGAGAGCAGCCCTCAGGGGGAGGCCGGAGTTGTAGAGACCTGTAGGACGACGATCATACAATGTGCACAGAATACATCAACTACAGCAGCAAGTGAGAGGAGAGGAGCTTACTTGAACAGTGAGAGACAGAATAACAACAAAAATCAAGAAAAAACACGTGAAAAAGGTTATAATTTGATTTGCATTTTAATGAGGGAAATAAGTATTTGACCCCTCTGCAAAACATGACTTAGTACTTGGTGGCAAAACCCTTGTTGGCAATCACAGAGGTCAGACGTTTCTTGTAGTTGGCCACCAGGTTTGCACACATCTCAGGAGGGATTTTTGTCCCACTCCTCTTTGCAGATCTTCTCCGTCATTAAGGTTTCGAGGCTGACATTTGGCAACTCGAACCTTCAGCTCCCTCCACAGATTTTTATATGGGATTAAGGTCTGGAGACTGGCTAGGCGACTCCAGGACCTTAATGTGCTTCTTCTTGAGCCACTCTTTTTGTTGCCTTGGCTGTGTGTTTTGGGTCATTGTCATGCTGGAATACCCATCCACGACCCATTTTCAATGCCCTGGCTGAGGGAAGGAGGTTCTCACCCAAGATTTGACGGTACATGGCCCCGTCTATCGTCCCTTTGATGCGGTGAAGTTGTCCTGTCCCCTTAGCAGAAAAACACCCCCAATGCATAATGTTTCCACCTCCATGTTTGACGGTGGGGATGGTGTTCTTGGGGTCATAGACACCATTCCTCCTCCTCCAAACACGGCGAGTTGAGTTGATGCCAAAGAGCTCCATTTTGGTCTCATCTGACCACAACACTTTCACCCAGTTGTCCTCTGAATCATTCAGATGTTCATTGGCAAACTTCAGACGGGCATGTATATGTGCTTTCTTGAGCAGGGGGACCTTGCGGGCGCTGCAGGATTTCAGTCCTTCATGGCGTAATGTGTTACCAATTGTTTTCTTGGTGACTATGGTCCCAGCTGCCTTGAGATCATTGACAAGATCCTCCCCGTGTAGTTCTGGGCTGATTCCTCACCGTTCTCATGATCATTGCAACTCCACGAGGTGAGATCTTGCATGGAGCCCCAGGCCGAGGGAGATTGACAGTTCTTTTGTGTTTCTTCCATTTGCGAATAATCGCACCAACTGTTGTCACCTTCTCACCAAGCTGCTTAGCGATGGTCTTGTAGCCCATTCCAGCCTTGTGTAGGTCTACAATCTTGTCCCTGACATCCTTGGAGAGTTCTTTGGTCTTGGCCATGGTGGAGAGTTTGGAATCTGATTGATTGATTGCTTCTGTGGACAGGTGCCGTTTATACAGGTAACGAGCTGAGATTAGGAACCACTCCCTTTAAGAGTGTGCTCCTAATCTCAGCTCGTTACCTGTATAAAAGACACCTGGGAGCCAGAAATCTTTCTGATTGAGAGTCAGTCTGACATTTCTAATGTCAGAACCAATAGCAACATTAACAGAGGAATGCTGAACTCATATATCGACTACAAGCTTGGCACACCTGTATTTGGGGAGTTTCTCCCATTCTTCTCTGCAGATCCTCTCTAGCTCTGTCAGGTTGGATGGGGAGCATCGCTGCAGAGCTATTTTTAGGTCTCTCCAGAGATGTTCGATTAGGTTCAAGTCCGGGCCACTCAAGGACATTCAGAGACTCCAGCGTTGTCCTGGCTGTATGCTTAGGGTCGTTGTCCTGTTGGAAGGTGAACCTTCACTCCAATCTGAGGTCCTGACTGCTCTGGAGCAGGTTTTCATCAAGGATCTCTCTGTACTTTGCTCTGTTCATCTTTCCCTCGATCCTGACTAGTCTCCCAGTTCCTGCCGCTGAAAAACATCCCCACAGCATGATGCTGCCACCACCATGCTTCACCGTAGGGATGGTGCCAGGTTTCCTCCAGACGTGACACTTGGCATTCAGGCCAAAGAGTTCTATCTTGGTTTCATCAGACCAATGAATCTTGTTTCTCATGGTCTGAGAGTCCTTTAGGTGTCTTTTGGCAAACTCCAAACGGGGTGTCATGTGTCATGTGTACGTAGTTGAGCATTGCTCACCTATAGCAACATGAGTACAGTTGCAGTATTTAACATCCAGACTGTATCACATCCGGCCGTGATTAAAGGGGCCCATAAGGCGGCGCACAATTGGCCCAGCGTCGTCCGGGTTTGGCCGGGGTAGGCCGGCATTGTAAATAAGAATTTGTTCTTAACTGACTTGCCTAGTTAAATAACGATTACATTTAAAATTTTAAAATGTATGTTTTATTATGGCATTAAACATGGCTAGTCTATCAAACCTAATACAAGGTTAACAATTACATTTCAACACTAAAAATGAAAACACTTAAGGATAAATGAAGATAATACTAAACGTAGGTACCATGGCATGGAGAAGGTTATGAAGATATTTATTACTGAATTCCAGAGGTGAAATGTAGCAATATGAGGTGGTAGTAAAAGAGTGTGTGTCCTCAGGCTTCCTCTTGGGTTTGCGGGAGCAACTCTTGGCCTTACACAGTGGACAGATAGGAGCGTTACGATGGATCTGCTGGTGGCATGACAGACAGGCCATTTTAGTAATTTAGCAGGCGATCTTATCCAGAGCATTAACTTTAAAGTGGCTAGGTGAGACAACCACATCACAGTCGTAGTAAGTACATTTTCCCTTAAAGTAGTAAAGTAAGTACTAGTAGGAAAAGACACGTGCAGGTTATATTTTTACATAAACTTGGGTAATATGAGATAATATACAAGAAATCGGAATTGTTTCTTTTTTGGACCATCTTCTTTATGTAATCCCTCTCCAGTACGCTAGGTGGTGGTAAGGGATCCTTGTTAACAGCTCAATTCGCTAGGGAAAAAAAGTTATTATTTCATTCAGACAGACATTCCCGATGCAGACCTGAGTTCCCTGGATGACGTGTTACTGTCCTACATCACTGGAGTCCTGGAGGATCTGGAGGAGAACTTTGACGTGGAGGTCTTTGTAGAAATGGTGGAGACCCACATTCCTGGCTTTGCTGAAATCGACAGTGTTAAGGTTTGTGATTTGATGTTCAGCTTGGCGTCAAAACTAGCCACAGCCCGGAGTTCAGGAAATAGTGTACCTAAGGCTAGAGTGGAGGTCCCACTGACAGTCAGCGCTACCTCCACTGGGTCTCCGGTGAGAGAGATGCACTGCATTACTACACAGACTGAGGCTGCCACCGCCAAGGTGCCATTCTCTGAGTGGGAGGCCCAGGAACCACTCCTTCTGGAGATGTTCCCCAAGTGTAGACTATCAGAGGCCAGGAGTGCGTTGTCCATTGCTAAAGGTGACACGGAGGAAGCCGTCCGCCTCATCATCGAATGAGACATCCAGCTCAGCCCCACACCTCTCAATGTAAACCATGGGAAGATGGTTTCCCCTCAGGCAGAGCAGAAGATGAAAGAGAGCATCCTGGAGAAGTACATGCTAGTGGACAGGGAGGAGGAGGAGAAAACACACAGGCCTGTTGCACCTAAAGATGCCCCTAAGAAACTAGTGCGTTACCACAGCAACCAGGTGGTGACCACAAAAGGGGGAGCGGTACCAACTGGTGTAGAAAGAGGAGGTGAAAGGTCAGCATCAAACCCGCACGCAAATACAAATTCCGTTGATGACTGACTGGCACGCTTCTGGAACAGCAGCCGCTGACTTTGATGTTTACATATCGTTTCTTACTGCCTTGTTTTTCTGTTAGCCTGGTTATGGAAAATGTTTGTTTTTGGTAAGGTTTTATAAGTGTCTGATTTGAAAAATGTGTGGCCATCGTCTTGCTTCAAACATAATATATCTTCTGCAGTGATTGATTCTCTGGCGTCATTGTTTTGTTCTCTGGATGGGTCGTAATGTGATCTTGTAGTGGGTCGTCCATGTCTATAAGACTTGATGTACCGCTACATTTGATTCTATTATGTTCATGCTTTGTACTGTTTTCACCATTTCAGCAGGTCTGACATGGTAATGATTATTTTTTGTCAGTTATTATTTGTGTTGGTATTTTTCCTGGCAGAGGAACTTAATGATTTTGGGCCTGTTTCAAAACACTGTTTTCAGTACTGACTTGCAATACCATATTCCTCATGTAAGGGTACATTTAGTCTATTGAGCCTTTGCACTCAAAGCCCGTTGCCATTTTAACTAAAATAAGTTACGTTAGCGACCAGTTACGTTAGCGACCAGTTACGTTAGCGACCAGTTACGTTAGCGACCACTTAAACAAATGCGGTGCCGTGTTTGGCGGACGTTGTGTTCCCTAGACTGGAAGTGGCATTTCCGGCAGGGCGTGAAAGGCACCTTTTCTTGGTGGCGGTGTGAAAGGGGCCTTTTCTTGGTGGCGGGGTGAAAGGGGCCTTTTCTTGGACCTAGGTATGGAGGAGAACAAGGCCCAGGAGATCTACTGCAGAAGAATGATAACACAGGTCAACAATCAACTGAACCCAGAAACTGCAGGTGAGAGGGGATGGAGAGAAAGCTTTTTTTCTACTTTAACTATTTGCACATTGTTACAACACTGCGTGTATGTATACATAAAATTACATATGAAATGTCTTTATTCTTTTGGAACTTCTGTGAGTGTAATGTTTACTGTTCATTTTTGTTTATTTCACTTTTGTTTATTATCTACTTCACTTGCTTTGGTAATGTTAACATATGCCAATAAAGCCCTTGAATTGAATTGAGGAGGAGAGGGGGGAGAGGGCAGCCCTCAGAGGGAGGGGGAGGGAGGGGTTGCAGAGTGAGACCTGATGATGATCATACAAGTGCACAGAAAACAGAACCAAGAGAGGGAGAGACAGGAGAAATAGCTACAGAAGAGTAGGCAGCGTAGACCGAGAGAGTCTTTAGGCCCTGCAAGAGCGAGGACAGGACCAACCCTGCTGCCCAGACTGGGACCCAGCTAGTCCCCCTACAGCTCATCTCTGCCCTGGCACCCAGCTGGTCCCCCTACAGCTCATCTCTGCCCTGAGACTCCAGACTGGGACCCAGCTGGACCCCTACAGCTCATCTCTGCCCTGAGGAGGCACCAGACTGGGACCCAGCTGGTCCCCCTACAGCTCATCTCTGCCCTGAGGCTCCAGACTGGGACCCAGCTGGACCCCTACAGCTCATCTCTGAACTGAGGAGGCACCAGACTGGGACCCAGCTGGTCCCCCTACAGCTCATCTCTGCCCTGAGGCTCCAGACTGGGACCCAGCTGGTCCCCCTACAGCTCATCTCTGCCCTGAGGCTCCAGACTGGGACACAGCTGGTCCCCCTACATCTCATCTCTGCCCTGAAGCTCCAGCCATTCACAGAGGAGATAAGACGGGTAAAATCTTCTTTCTCTTCACATAACTTCTCTTATCTTTTGAGCTGCATGTCTCTACTGGCTGAGTAATTTACTGACACACGCTCTGTGTGTGTGTGTGTGTGTGTGTGTGTGTGTGTGTGTGTGTGTGTGTGTGTGTGTGTGTGTGTGTGTGTGTGTGTGTGTGTGTGTGTGTGTGTGTGTGTGTGTGCGTGCGTGCGTGTGTGTGTTTGTGTAGACTGTGGACACAGCTACAATATCCATCAGTGTGTGGACTGTAAGCGGCAGCAGGCAGCCCTGTCCCTGAACACCTTCATCAGGAGGAAGACGACTCAGCTAGACACTAACACACTGGAGGATAAACAACACACCTCTGCAACAGGGTACAACACACCTCTGCAACAGGGTACAACACACCTCTGCAACAAGGTACAACACACCTCTGCAACAGGGTACAACACACCTCTGCAACAGGGTACAACACACCTCTGCAACAGGCTACAACACACCTCTGCAACAAGGTACAACACACCTCTGTAACGGGGTACAACAAACCTCTGCAACAGGGTACAGCACACCTCTGCAACAGGGTACAACACACACACACACCTCTGCAACAGGGTACAACACACCTCTGCAACAGGGTACAACACACACACCTCTGCAACAGGGTACAACACACCTCTGCAACAGGGTACAACACACCTCTGCAACAAGGTACAACACACCTCTGCAACAGGGTACAACAAACCTCTGCAACAGGGTACAACACACCTCTGCAACAGGGTACAACACACACACACACACACCTCTGCAACAGGGTACAACACACACACCTCTGCAACAGGGTACAACACACCTCCGCAACAGGGTACAACACACCTCTGCAACAAGGTACAACACACACACACCTCTGCAACAGGGTACAACACACCACTGCAACAAGGTACAACACACCTCTGCAACAGGGTGTAACACAACACAACTCTGCAACAGGGTACAACACACCTCTGCAACAGGATGAAACACAACACACCTCTGCAACAGGGTGTAACACAACACAACTCTGCAACAGGGTACAACACACCTCTGCAACAGGATGAAACACAACACATCTCTGCAACAAGGTACAACATACCTCTGCAACAGGGTACAACAAACCTCTGCAACAGGATACAACACAACACACCTCTGCAACAGGGTGTAACACAACACAACTCTGCAACAGGGTACAACACACCTCTGCAACAGGGTACAACACAACACACCTCTGCAACAGGGTGTAACACAACACATCTCTGCAACAAGGTACAACACAACACACCTCTGCAACAGGGTGAAACACAACACACCTCTGCGACAGGGTACAGCACACCTCTGCAACAATGTACAACACAACACACCTCTGCAAGAAGGTACAACACAACACTTCTCTGCAACAGTGTAAAACACACCTCTGCAACAGGGTACAACACACCTCTGCAAAAGGGTACAACACACCTCTGCAACAGTGTAAAACACACCTCTGCAACAGGATACAACACACTAACAGGGTACAACACAACACACCTCTGCAACAGGGTACAACACAACACACCTCTGCAACAGAGCACAACACACCTCTGCAACAGGGTACAACACACACACACACACACCTCTGCAACAGGGTACAACACACACACCTCTGCAACAGGGTACAACACACCTCTACAACAGGGGACAACACAACACACCTCTGCAACAGGGTGAAACACACCTCTGTAACAGGTTACAACACAACACACCTCTGCAACAGGGTACAACACACCTCTGCAACAGGGTACAACACACCTCTGCAACAGGGTACAACACACACACCTCTGCAACAGGGTACAACACACCTCTGCAACAGGGTACAACACACCTCTGCAACAAGGTACAACACACCTCTGCAACAGGGTACAACAAACCTCTGCAACAGGGTACAACACACCTCTGCAACAGGGTACAACACACACACACACACACCTCTGCAACAGGGTACAACACACACACCTCTGCAACAGGGTACAACACACCTCCGCAACAGGGTACAACACACCTCTGCAACAAGGTACAACACACACACACCTCTGCAACAGGGTACAACACACCACTGCAACAAGGTACAACACACCTCTGCAACAGGGTGTAACACAACACAACTCTGCAACAGGGTACAACACACCTCTGCAACAGGATGAAACACAACACACCTCTGCAACAGGGTGTAACACAACACAACTCTGCAACAGGGTACAACACACCTCTGCAACAGGATGAAACACAACACATCTCTGCAACAAGGTACAACATACCTCTGCAACAGGGTACAACAAACCTCTGCAACAGGATACAACACAACACACCTCTGCAACAGGGTGTAACACAACACAACTCTGCAACAGGGTACAACACACCTCTGCAACAGGGTACAACACAACACACCTCTGCAACAGGGTGTAACACAACACATCTCTGCAACAAGGTACAACACAACACACCTCTGCAACAGGGTGAAACACAACACACCTCTGCGACAGGGTACAGCACACCTCTGCAACAATGTACAACACAACACACCTCTGCAAGAAGGTACAACACAACACTTCTCTGCAACAGTGTAAAACACACCTCTGCAACAGGGTACAACACACCTCTGCAAAAGGGTACAACACACCTCTGCAACAGTGTAAAACACACCTCTGCAACAGGATACAACACACTAACAGGGTACAACACAACACACCTCTGCAACAGGGTACAACACAACACACCTCTGCAACAGAGCACAACACACCTCTGCAACAGGGTACAACACACACACACACACACCTCTGCAACAGGGTACAACACACACACCTCTGCAACAGGGTACAACACACCTCTACAACAGGGGACAACACAACACACCTCTGCAACAGGGTGAAACACACCTCTGTAACAGGTTACAACACAACACACCTCTGCAACAGGGTACAACACACCTCTGCAACAGGGTAAAACACACCTCTGCTACAGGGTCGGACATATCTCTGCAACAGGGTACAACACAACACACCTCTGCAACAGGGTGCAACACACACACCTCTGCAACAGGGTACAACACACCTCTGCAACAGGGTACAACACACCTCTGCAACAGGGTACAACACACACACACCTCTGCAACAGGGTACAACACACCTTTGCAACAGGGTACAACACACCTCTGCAACAGGATACAACACACCTCTGCAACAAGGTACAACAATACACAACCCTGCAACAGGGTACAACACACCTCTGCAACAGCGTACAACACACACACACCTCTGCAACAGGGTACAACACACACACCTCTGCAACAGGGTACAACACACACACACCTCTGCAACAGGGTACAACACACCTCTGCAACAGGATACAACACACCTCTGCAACAAGGTACAACAATACACAACCCTGCAACAGGGTACAACACACCTCTGCAACAAGGTACAACACAACAAGCCTATGGAAAAGGGTACAACACACCACTGCAACAAGGTGTAACACAACACAACTCTGCAACAGGGTACAACACACCTCTGCTACAGGGTCGGACATATCTCTGCAACAGGGTACAACACAACACACCTCTGCAACAGGCTGCAACACAACACACCTCTGCAACAGGGTACAACACAACACACCTCTGCAACAGGGTGAAACACAACACACCTCTTCAACAGGATACAACACACCTCTGCAACAGGGTACAACACACCTCTGCAACAGGGTAAAACACACCTCTGCAACAAGGTACAACACAACACACCTCTGCAACAAGGTACAACACACACACACCTCTGCAACAGGGTGAAACACAACACACCTCTTCAACAGGATACAACACACCTCTGCAACAGGGTACAACACACCTCTGCAACAGGGTAAAACACACCTCTGCAACAGGATACAACACACTTCTAACAGGGTACAACACAACACACCTCTGCAACAAGGTACAACACGTCTCTGCAACAGGGTACAACACAACACACCTCTGCAACAGGGTACAACACACACCCATCTCTAACAGGGTACAACACACAACACACCTCTGCAACAAGGTACAACACAACACACCTCTGCAACAGGGTGCAACACAACAGGGTTAAACACACTTCTGCAACAGGGTGCAACACACCTCTGCAAGATGGTGCAACACACCTCTGCAACAGGGTACAACACACTTCTGCAAAGAGGTACAACACAACACACCTCTGCAACAGGGTGAAACACACCTCTGTAACAGGTTACAACACAACACACCCCTGCAACAGGGTACAACACACTTCTGCAACGAGGTACAACACAACATACCTCTGCAACAGGGTGCAACACACCTCTACAACGGGACAACACAACACACCTCTGCAACAGGGTGAAACACACCTCTGTAACAGGTTACAACACAACACACCCCTGCAACAGGGTACAACACACTTCTGCAACGAGGTACAACACAACACACCTCTGCAACAGGGTGCAACACACCTCTACAACAGGGGACAACACAACACACCTCTGCAACAGGATACAACACACACGGTACAGTACAGACTGCTCACGGTATCTGTGTTCTTTTCTGTTTAGGTCTTGTAGCTGCTGCCTGCTATGTTATTATAATCAGTTTCTGTCTATGTTCCTGTACACTTAAATGGCTCTCTGAACTGCAAACAGTCCCAAGAAAATAAGTCCTATGAGAACAGAATGTCCCTTATTTAGGTAAATGAATCTGTGTTCTCATGTGTTGTAGGACGCTGTGGGAGAATCTAATTTGCATACTCCTTACGTCCTCTCTCCTGGCTTCCTTCTCTAAACCGATTGGAGAAGGTCAGAGGGGAGGGACCTCTGGTTTTCTCATCCAATGGGTTTTGAGGAGGCAAGGAGAGAGGATGCCAGGAGTATGCAAATGAGATTCTCCCAGTGTGAGTTTTGGGTGAGCTGCTGAGGAGCCTCCCCAAGCCCTCGTACTCCCCCAGCAGGACCTGTGAACAACTGCAGGCCACAGGGAGTCACAGCAACCTGAGGTTACCTTGGAGATGGAAAAGGAATCTGGATGGAAACTGCCAACAGAATGTCAATAAAGGATTACCCAGAAGGCCCAGAATATTAACCTGACGACTTCTTGACAACAGTACAAGAACTGAGCTAAGGGTGTCTTCGTACTGGCACGATCACCGTGCGGACATATCTGAAATGTTCCCTATGTATTGCACTACTTCTGATCAGAGCCCTGTGTGTGACCCTGTATTATAATGAGATTCATCTTCGTCTAGAAGAAAATACAATTCCAACTGCAGTACAAAACAGCCATTTATTTTTGTTTTCTTGTATCAAAGTTTCAAATACAACACTGTTGAAAGCAAAGAAGCGTCATAGTTTTCTCAGTCCTTGACCGTCCCTTCTGTGTTCAGGTAACAGTAGAACAACTTCCTGGGTTATACACTGCAACAATGGCCCCACTTTCATATCATCACAAACAGTTACAACACAGTCATAGCTCAGCCATGGAAATTGTTCATGCTATTGCAAACATGTTAAATACAGAGTAACAAGTAAATTCAGTCAGTCTGACATTTCTAATGTCAGAACCAATAGCATCATGGGTACAGTTACAGTATAATGGTTTGTATTATTGCATATAACATGGTTAAGGTCTATTTAACCTTTACAATTTCAACACTTTAGCACTGGTAAAATAACACAACACTTAGGATAATGAAGATAATACTAAGCGTAGGTTCCATGGCATGGAGAAGGTAATGAAGATATTTATTACTAAATTCCAGAGGTGAAATGTAGCAATATAAGGTGTGTGTTTCTACTCGTCAGGCTTCCTCTTGGGTTTCTTGGGGTTGCGGGAGCGACTCTTGGCCTTACACAGTGGACAGATAGGAGCGTTACGATGGATCTGCTGGTGGCATGACAGACAGGCCTGGAGAGGACAGAGAGGAGAGAGATGTTATAGTGTGTCATTACTATGTCCATACAGACATCAGTACAGTGTCATTATTGTGTAGGTACAGACGGAGGAGGGTGTGTACCTACATAGGAGGGTGTGTACCTTCATAGGAGGGTGTGTACTATGGACCTTCATAGGAAGGTGTGTACTGTGGACCTTCATAGGAGGGTGTGTACTGTGGACCTTCATAGGAGGGTGTGTACTGTGGACCTTCATAGGAGGGTGTGTACTGTGGACCTTCATAGGAGGGTGTGTACTGTGGACATTCATAGGAGGGTGTGGAACTTCATAGGAGGATGTGTACTGTGGACCTTCATAGGAGGGTGTGGACCTTCATAGGAGGATGTGTACTGTGGACCTTCTTGGAGGGTGTGTACTATGGACCTTCATAGGAGGGTGTGTACTGTGGACCTTTATAGGAGGGTGTGTACTATCGACCTTCATAGGAGGGTGTGTACTGTGGACCTTCATAGGAGGGTGTGTACTATGGACCTTCATAGGAGGGTGTGTACTGTGGACCTTCATAGGAGGGTGTGTACTATCGACCTTCATAGGAGGGTGTGTACTGTGGACCTTCATAGGAGGGTGTGTACCTTCTTAGGAGGGTGTGTACTGTGGATCTTCATAGGAGGGTGTGCATTTTCATAGGAGGGTGTGTACTATGGACCTTCATAGGAGGGTGTGTACTGTGGACCTTCATAGGAGGGTGTGTGCTGTGGACCTTCATAGGAGGGTGTGTACTGTGGACCTTCATAGGAGGGTGTGTACTGTGGACCTTCATAGGAGGGTGTGTACCTTCATAGGAGGGTGTGTACTATGGACCTTCATAGGAGGGTGTGTACTGTGGACCTTCATAGGAGGGTGTGTACTGTGGACCTTCATAGGAGGGTGTGTACTGTGGACATTCATATGAGGGTGTGTACTGTGGACCTTCATAGGAGGGTGTGTACTGTGGACCTTCATAGGAGGGTGTGTACCTTCATAGGAGGGTGTGTACTATGGACCTTCAGAAGAGGGTGTGTACTGTGGACCTTCATAGGAGGGTGTGTACTGTGGACCTTCATAGGAGGGTGTGTACTATGGACCTTCATAGGAGGGTGTGTACTATGGACCTTCATAGGAGGGTGTGTATTGTGTACCTTCATGGGAGGGGGCTGTTGTCTGAAGGTGGCGGTCTGGCGGGCATCTTGTTTCCGGGAGACCTGAAGCTGTTGGGCCGCGGCAGCTGCTGCTGCAAGGGATTCTGGGATTGTGGGCTCATGAGGCTCCTTCTGCCACTCAGCCTTATGTTTCTCAAAGTAACTATGGCAACAGAGATAGAAGATAGCACAGAGAACAAGTTGATGTGTGTGTGAGTGCCTGTGCGACTGTGTGTGTGTGAGTGTGTGTATAATATGTGTACTGACTCCAGAGAGAGTTTCTCCTCCTCTTCGTTGAGGTTGGGCAGTCTGTGCAGGCCCAAGGTCATCCTCAGGGCGTCTACATGTTCCTTCAGGGGTTTGTACTCATCATGGAGCCTCCGCGTCGCCTCCAGCAGCTTGTTCAGGTCGTTCTCCGACTGCTTTATAGTGCTCTCCATCTGGGAAGGAGAAGGAGAGATGGAAGGGGAGAGAGAGAGGGAGAAGGGGAGAGAGGAGGGAGGAGAAGGGGAGAGAAGGAGGGAGGAGAAGGGGAGAGAAGGAGGGAGGAGAAGGGGAGAGAAGGAGGGAGGAGAAGGAGAGAGAAGGAGGGAGGAGAAGGGGAGAGAAGGAGGGAGGAGAAGGGGAGAGAGAGTATAAAGACCCTTTAAAAGTTATTTATTTTTCTGTAAATCTCAACCCCAATTTCAGCCTTTGCCAAACCACATTTTCCAAAAATCCATTTTGGTGAGAAGTTGTGGGTGAGGGAGTTGTTCATAAATATACATTTTGGGGGTGTGTAAACGTAGTTGTCCCTGATTCCAACACTTTCTCACTAAAGTGTACTTGGCAGAAGTCCACTGAACCAATCTGATAATAAAATGATGTGCATTGTGACCAAACACAGCTCTGGACAGTTATCTGACAGTGTTGAGGTGCAGAGTTCCTGACATGGAGTACCAAACACAGCTGTGGACAGTTATCTGACAGTGTTGAGGTGCAGAGTTCCTGACATGGAGTACCAAACACAGCTCTGGACAGTTATCTGACAGTGGTGAGGTGCAGAGTTCCTGACACAGAGTACCACTTTACGGTGTAAGTTTGAATTCCCCATTGGGCGCAAAAGAAATCGTTGAAATGTGGACTCGCATTGATTGAGGTGCTGGAGAGACAAGTGCATTAGGGGCTCAATTCAATCAAACCTGCATTGTGGTATTTACGCATTAGATATTTTTCCAATGGTCAAATTAACTCACAAATTGGTTTTGGGTACTGTATAAAATCCTAAAAATACTACCAGGGCGACCCCTCTCACAGGTACGCTTTCACTTTTCAGAATTAGAAGTGTGTGGGCATGGGATGACTATTGTAAATAAAAAAATCTGCCCATGTGAGATTACAGCTCACAACCATTGAACTATGAGCCAACTGTTTTAGCAGGCTGCAATGCCAATCAGCTCTAGCAGTTGGGAAAAAATTAAATGAGTTGATTTGACCACCATTGTCATCTACTTGTTATGATGGCTGTGGCTATGAATATAAACCTGATTTTCATAGCCTACAGGGGCAAGAAAAAGTATGTGAACCCTTTGGAAATACCTGGATTTCTGCATAAATTGGTCATAAAATTGTATCTGATCTTTATCTAGGTCACAACAATAGACAAACGCAGTCTGCTTAAACTAATAACACACAAACAATTATACGTTTTCATGTCTTTATTGAACACACCGTGTAAATATTTACAGTTCAGGTTGGAAAAAGTATGTGAACCCTTCAATTTAATAACTGGTTGACCCTCCTTTGGCAGCAATAACCTCAACCAAACGTTTTCTGTAGTTGCGGATCAGACCTGCACAACGGTTAGGAGGAATTTTGGACCATTCCTCTTTACAAAACTGCTTCAGTTCAGCAATATTCTTGGGATATCTGTTGTGAACCGCTCTCTTGAGGTCATGCCACAGCATCTCAATCGGGTTGAGGTCAGGATTGCCTGGGCCACTATTGTCACTACTGTTGAAGCCATTCTGTTGTTGATTTACTTCTGTGTTTTGGGTCGTTGTCCTGTTGCATCACCCAACTTCTGTTAAGCTTCAATTGGCTGACAGATAGCCTTACATTTTCCTGCAAAATGTCTTGATAAACTTAGGAATACATTTTTCCATCGATGATAGCAAGCTGTCTAGGCCCTGAAGCAGCAAATCAGCTCCAAACCATGATGCTCCCTCCACCATACTTTACAGTTGGGATGAGGTTTTGATGTTGGTGTGCTGTGCCTTTTTTTCTCCACACATAGTGTTGTGTGTTCCTTCCAAACAACTCAACTGTAGTTTCATCTGTCCACAGAATATTTTTTTTTGCCAGTGGAATATCCAGATGCTCTTTTACAAACTTCAGATGTGCAGCAATGTGTTTTTTTGGACAGCAGTTGCTTCTTCCGTGGTGTCCTCCCATGAACACCATTCTTGTTTAGTGTTTTACGTATCGTAGACTTGTCAACAGAGATGTTAGCATGTTCCAGAGATTTCTGTAAGTCTTTAGCTGACACACTAGGATTCTTCTTAACCTCATTGAGCATTCTGCGCTGTGCTCTTTGCAGGTCGGCCACTTTGTCTAACCGTGGACTTACTGTGGACATCAAGGCTTTTAGAGATACTTTATAACACAATCATTTGTGTTTTACTAGTTTAAGCACACTATGTTTGTCTATTGTTGTGACTAAAATTAAGATCAGATCAAATTTGATGAGCAATTAATGCAGAAATCCAGGTAATTTCAAAGGGTTCACATACTTTTTTTCTTGCCACTGTACATGTTTTGTTTCTTCATAAAAGCACAGAGATGTGTATCAAACGGTAAACAAAACGTTGAATTTGGTCATATCCGGAAATGTGCCTTTTGAATGTTGTGTAACGTCTGTAATCTGGTCAAGGAAGCATCATGCAAAATATATTGGCACACTCCACTTACCAAGACCATTGCCAAGTAAGGCACACTGTCACCTGCTTTTATAGTGAGCCTCGAACTGGTACCACCCAGCACATCTAGAAGGGAGTGGATTACATACCGAACCCCTCCCTTGAGATGATGTATAGGAACCTTCTCAAGGTGCCTCTACATCATGATTCCAGTGGTAAAATTTAACCGCTAGGGGTGAAAACAAACTATATTTACTACTAAAAGACCAAAATACACTGAGTGTACAAAACATTCTGAACATTAGGCTCTTTCCATGACACGTCCCTTATTGACGTCACTTGTTAAATACACTTCAATCAGTGTAGATGAAGGGGAGGAGACAGGTTAAAGGATTTTTTAAGCCTTGAGACAACTGAGACATGGATTGTGTATGTGTGCCATTCAGAGTGTTAGACAAAAGATTGAAATGCCTTTGAACGGGTTATGGTAGTATGTGCCAAGGGCACCGGTTTGTGTCAAGAACTGCAATGCTGCTGGGGTTTTCACAATCAACAGTTTCCCATGTGTATCAAGAATGGTCCACCACCCAAAGGACATGCAGCCAACTTGACACAACTATGGGAAGCATTGGATTCAACATGGGCCAGCATCCCTGTGGAACGCTTTCGACACTTAAAGTCCATGCCAGAAAATGTGAGGCTGTTCTGAGGGCAAAAGTGTGGCGGGGTGCAACTCAACATTAGGAAGCTGTTCTTAATGTTTTGTTCACTCAGTGTATATCACTATTGCAATGAACTTAAAAATTAAGAACTGAATGGATGTGTTTCACTATAACTAAGCCTAAAACATCTGGATTTCCATGAAAAACAACTGATCAAATAGTCAAATAGTAGTTTCTGCCTCTCCCTCTCACTCTCTCTCTCTCTCTCTCTCTCTCTCTCTCTCTCTCTCTCTCTCTCTCTCTCTACCCACCACATTGATATCAGCGTGTATCAGTCGTAGTTCCTCTACATGGGCCATCTTCTCCTGCATTAGGAGGTCCATCTCCTGTTTGTATTCCTTCAGATGTTTCTCCTCAGACTCTAGGGACTCAAACTCTGACTTCAGACGAGACTTGATCTTCTGCATCTGTACCGTCTTGTTCCTGAAATGACAGAAAGCACAGTTTAACCAATGCATTACTAGTTAGTTATCACTGTAAAACAGTAGTTACCAATGTTACACAGTAGTTATTACCAATGCACTAGTTACCAATTATACAACATTAGGTAGTTACCTACCACTGGGCTATTTACTAATGCACTAATTCTTTTGATTACAGGGCAGAAGGCACAAAGACCACGTTCTGTCAGTTCAACTTCCTGTCACTCAATCATGCTTAAGAAACCAATTTCCCTAAGGCATCGTCTATTGTTTCTACATTATTTAACCTGGTTAGTCTCATCAGATAAAAATCGATTTTTCAAGAGGCCAGACCCAATACATTATTATTGTGTTGCTGTTGCAATCGATTCGTTTATTGTGAAACAAGAAGTGATAATATTTGTCATGGGAATAGGGAATATAATGCATGCATATCCGACATAGAGATGGACGTGCACCACATGACATTGTTATAACTGGTGTAATTATAATTTATTTTCTACTGATGTTACTGATGCGAAGCTATACAGCGGCACATCTGTTCAACAATGTGTACATTTGTAACTGGTTCCAACAGAATGAACCATGGTTAGCCAATTAACTACCTGACAGAAAGCTAGCTAGCTAAGTAGCCTTATAGCCGCTAATCTGGCAAAGCACTTCGCATCTGGATTTTTGTTGATGCAAACAGCTGGATTGATTGTGTATAATGCATAGCTAGCAAGCTATTCTGTAACGTGTTTTTTGCAGTTTTTTGAAAACAACAGTAGAACGGTCACCTCCGCTTGCTAACCTTACTCGAGGCACATATATCTAGCTTCCTCGCTCAATAACAAAGCCAAGACGCTGATATCAGCTGGCGAGCCAATTCTTCCCTCTGATCTTGTCCTGAGCCATCCAGCTACATTTACCAGACGGGGTTTCTTAGAAGAAGAATATATATACTTGGTTGTTTTTTTTTACCGTATTTCCATAATGTTTTCTAGTTTGCACATTATGTCTTGTTCGTCCCCCATGGTTTTGTCTTTAGACCCTGATAAATGAGATCTTAATGGAAGGCCAGGGTGGTCTGCCTACTAGCTAATAAAAACACAATACCGTTAGATGAAACATTCGCTGTGAAGCACCACGCACGCGCGGAGAAACAGTGGCTAAGTGTATTGTACTTCAGTGACCCAGCTGGAAACTGTTACATTGTTTCAGAGAGACAGACACTGTCTGATAAAAACTGTTACAATTGTTTCAGAGACAGACACTGTCTGATAAAAACTGTTACATTGTTTCAGAGAGACAGACACTGTCTGATAAAAACGGTTACATTGTTTCAGAGAGACAGACACTGTCTGATAAAAACTGTTACATTGTTTCAGAGAGACAGACACTGTCTGATAAAAACTGTTACATTGTTTCAGAGAGACAGACACTGTCTGATAAAAACTGTTACACTGTTTCAGAGACAGACACTCTGATAAAAACTGTTACATTGTTTCAGAGAGACAGACACTGTCTGATATAAACTGTTACATTGTTTCAGAGAGACAGACACTGTCTGATAAAAACTGTTACATTGTTTCAGAGAGACAGACACTGTCTGATAAAACTGTTACATTGTTTCAGAGAGACAGACACTGTCTGATAAAAACTGTTACATTGTTTCAGAGAGACAGACACTGTCTGATAAAAACTGTTACACTGTTTCAGAGACAGACACTCTGATAAAAACTGTTACATTGTTTCAGAGAGACAGACACTGTCTGATATAAACTGTTACATTGTTTCAGAGAGACAGACACTGTCTGATAAAAACTGTTACATTGTTTCAGAGAGACAGACACTGTCTGATAAAAACTGTTACATTGTTTCAGAGAGACAGACACTGTCTGATAAAAACTGTTACATTGTTTCAGAGAGACAGACACTGTCTGATAAAAAGGGTTACATTGTTGTTATAACCTTTTAATAGAAACGGATGCATTGTTGTTATAACCTTTTAATAGAAACGGTTACATTGTTGTTATAACCTTTTAATAGAAACGGTTGCATTGTTGTTATAACCTTTTAATAGAAACGGTTGCATTGTTGTTATAACCTTTTAATAGAAACGGTTACATTGTTGTTATAACCTTTTAATAGAAACGGTTGCATTGTTGTTATAACCTTTTAATAGAAACGGTTACATTGTTGTTATAACCTTTTAATAGAAACGGTTACATTGTTGTTATAACCTTTTAATAGAAACGGTTACATTGTTTGAATATAATCCTCTTGATGATGATGCAGACTGTCTAAAGGTGCTTATATATATTATTTTTACAAAATAACAATTAGATGTTGTATGGATCAGTCTCTTTTTTTTCTTCTTTTTTTCGCCTAAAATACATACCCAAATCTAACTCCCTGTAACTCAGGGCCTGATGCAAGGATTTGGATATTCTTGATACCATTTGAAAGGAAACACTTTGAAGTTTGTGGAAATGTGTAATTAATGTAGGAGAATATAACACATTAGATCTGGTAAAAGATAATACAAAGACAAAAACATGCGGTTTCAAAAAAATAAATTCTCCATCTTTGAAATGCAAGAAAAAGGCCATTATATCACTTAGGAGTCTAGGCGCAATTTAGATTTTGGCCACTTGATGACAGCAGTGTATGTGCAAAGTGTTAGACTGATCCAATGAACCATCGCATTACTGTTCAAAATGTTGTATCAAGTCTGCCGAAACGTGCCGAATTGGTAAATTCATACATTTTCAAGTACACAACTATAGAGAACATAATTTTTTTTAGTTTACACACTCCCAGGAATGTCATAAATGATGGATAATTATGGAAAAAGAGCTTCCATATGGAAAAGACACTAACCTTCACACATCTAGATGGAAGGGGGCAGGCACAGCAGGGGTTCAAACTGTAGAACCCAGTTCCTACATTTGAATATGAAAATGTATTTTATCAGACAAGACAATGCTAAATTTTTATCTCTGGGACCCTCAGGATGACAAATCAGAGCAAGATTACTGAAGTATATTATTTACCCTCAGAGGTGAATGTATCAAACCAGTTACCATGATAAAAGTGTTGTGTTGTTGTGCACTCTCCTCAAACAATAGCATGTTATTTGTTTCACTGTAATAGCTACTGTAAATTGGACAGTGCAGTTAGATTAACAAGAATTTAAGCTTTCTGCCCATATGTCCTGGGAAATGTTATTGTTACTTACAACGTCATGCTAATCACATTAGTGCACGTTAGTTCAACCGATCCCGTAGAGTTTAAAAAAATAACAATGAAAGAGACATACATAGAACTAGGAATAAATGCCTTGAGTGTTGGGTTTAGTAAGTACCTTTACCTTGGCTAGTGGCAATGTGGTCTAGTGTTAAGGCTAGGTCTACAGTATATTATCAACATTGTCTTATTGCATATGAATTTATCGTGTTCTAAAGGTGGATGTATATTGTGTGCCATTTTGCGGTGGGCCTGTGAGGGTCAAGTGTTAGTACACCGCCCTAATCCACCTTGAGGTAGATTCCTGGGCTGCCATTGGATTATTCCTGAGAACACAACAATGGCTTTTTTGAATTCACCATAATCCCAGTGAATATTGCAAGCACTTTCATATGACTCTGTGGAGAGGAAGCTAATGCCTAAAGAAGGACCTCTCAGGAACTTAATAACATAGTAGATTAGAGATCTACAAATGTCTTCTGTGAGTATTCATTTATTCTCTTAATCCTACAACATCTGGATTGAAGTTGAGATGTGACTGTCTGTGTAAGATTAGTGTAAGATTGTGTACATTTAGCATTTGACAGTAAGACAAGGCCAACTTTTTCCCCTAGTCATGTCTCTGTTTCTCTTTGACAGAATAATGGGCTAGAAAAGTTGACAGATCTGTTCTGGACTCAGTGCTTAGTTTCTTGGCTGTTTTTGTTGTTTGATGGTTTTGTGATTTTGTGAGTTGTGATTTTCAGCCATTTTAAAGGATTACCATGTTACTACCCTGAGTTATACCGTGTTTGTTAAAAGTGAAGTGTTTGTTTGTTAACCACTCAAATCAGACACAAATGGTTTTTAGAAGTTTGAGCTTCAACACAACAGTACATCGTTCTGTGTGATACTTGTAGTACAGTGATTTCACTCAATTTTGAAACTCAATCTTTTATATGTTAGGACTTTTGAGTTTACTTGTAGAAACATTCCATATTTTTTGTGGTTGAAGTATTCTGGCCAGAATAGACCGATATGATCAACATTAAACATATGAGAATTGGACTTCATATGGGCCTCCCTTGTTTGGCCTGGCCCGCTCTGATCTCTGCTGTTTCATAACTTAATCCCAGTTTGCTCCATAATCAGTGTTAAAAACCACCTCAGAAACCCTACCTGGGGTCGATTAGAATTTATTAGAAAAACATTATTGTCCACACAATGTGGAAACTTTCACTAACATGATTGACATTAAAACAATGACCGCAACAATAGAAACCTACACTACAGTTCTGTATGGATCATGGGATCCTAGAATAAACCTTCCCCTGTTCTGAGAATACTCTCAACTCTATTTTGTTCTGAGAATTCTCCCTAAACAATATTTCACGTTTGAAAATACCTTGTGGGCTTCATGTTTTGATTGTAGTCGCCTACGACCACTTGTGATTGGATGATCCTGCAGGTTGAACAGAAAAATGTAAGAAACATAGTTATATTATCTTTTTGGGGCCTTTAATCTCACAAAAAACCCTGCACACCATTTTACAATCATAGTAAGAGACATACAATTTGCTTAGCCCCTTGGTGCATTGCATGCCTATCCCCTATTTTAAGCCATACTACCTATTATACTAACCATTACTCTATCTCTGTGTTTTAATAGGCTATTAAGTTCTCTCTCCTCCCATTCATACTCCAGTTTGTGTCTATGTGAACGCCCTCTGGTAGATCAATGTTCGCGTCACCACCATGGACGCTGAGCTGGAGTTCGCCATCCTGCCCAGCACCACTGGCAAACAACTCTTCAACCAGGTACATGGACAGACAGACTGGCATACAGACCGATTGGCGGAAAGACCGACTGGCGAACAGACCGACTGGCGGACAGACAGACTGACGGATGGACAGACAGAAAGACAAACGGACAAAAAGGCGGGCAGACAGACAGACAGACAGACAGACAGACAGACGAACAGACAGACTGGCGGACAGGCGGACGGACAGATAGACAGATAGTCTCTGTTTCCGGCACTATGGGCAATCTTCTTCTGCTTCATTGTTGTGGTAGATAGTGAAAACCATCGGGCTGAGAGAGACCTGGTTCTTTGGCCTACAATACCAGGACAGCAAAGGCTTCTCTACCTGGCTCAAACTCAACAAGAGGGTGAGTACATCCTCATTACTCTGCTCAGACAGTAACAACATACAGAACTGTCTCACACACTTCCACGTTCATTCATTCACTTATTTACTCACTCATGTTGTTGCAATGTTCCCAGGTGACAGCTCAGGATGTACGCAGGGAGAACCCTCTGTTGATAAAGTTCAGGGCCAAGTTCTACCCTGAAGACGTAGCTGAAGAACTGATCCAAGAGGCCACGCAACGACTTTTCTTCCTGCAGGTCACACACACACACACACACACACACACACACACACACACACACACACACACACACACACACACACACACACACACATACTGTACATCAAATCAAAGTTTATTTATCACGTTCACAAGATACAACAGGTGTGAACAGTACAGAGAAATGCTCACTTACAAGCTCTTCCTCAACAATGCAATGTTCAATATCAAAGGAAAAGAAATAGAAAACCCAGAATAGGGTCTTATCAAGAGCACTGAGTCAATACTAGGTCAGACCAAAGATCAATAGATACATGCTAGCATAGGGGAGTGTGTTGAACCCTATTCTTTACATTCAGCATCACTACATCAAGGGAATTATAGTATTCTTTCTAACAAAGATCTCTACATATATTTCAGAATGTTGTGAGCTTTAGAAAAATGTTTGGGGTCTCAACTTACACAAGGTGCAGTTTATAAATTTAGTTGAGCATCAGCAGTTTTTCTCTTGTACTATCAGTCACTGACAGTCACTCAATTAGCTTGTGTCAGCTGACATTGTTTAGATCGGTAAGTTAGTCTATCCAGCTATGTAATCTTGTAGTAATCATGGTCGAATTACCGGCCGTGTGGCCCACATAAATTTTGTTAGTCACTCTCACTCAGATATCATATTAAAAACTGCAAACATTTCACCCCACCCTATGACAAAATGTGAAGAATTGCAGGAAATGCGCTGTAAAACTGAAGACAATTCTCTACACCCCATGGCAAAATCAGTAGAATTGCATGGAATTAGTTATACAATTGTTAAATCTTCTTTGCCCCATGGCAAATGTGACAGTGGGTGCTGGTAGGTCAAAGTTGAATTCATGGAATGGGGGTGTGGTGTATTGTAAATCTTAAATGTATGCCTACATTCATATTGAGGCCCAGAGGCCCAGGTACATGTTCATAATCTTTTTTGGCAACATACTTTTGTGGAATTCTAATCAATAATGGGGAGAGACAAGGTCAATCACCAATCAGGATATTACTTTACTCAAAACATATTAATAAAACAGCAAGTGAGGCTGGTCGACCCAACGCTTTTGAGTAGCTCTAAAATAGAAAGAATACAAATATATTTTATAGCAAAGATACACCCTCTTAGTCTACATGACAAACAACAGATGTGTGGAATGGGTCAGAAGGTGATACTTGATATATGAGAAAGGAGTATCCCCCAGCCAGATAGCATTTGCTGTGAAGGCTGTTCTGATTGTATAGAAACCAGAGTTTGGCCCCTGAAACAAGGTTCCTCATCACTATCTTGTCATACCCGAGCCATCTCTCCCTGGTACCTTACAGTACACAAACACCAACTCATTCTAGGAAATGCATGCTGTAGGTTTTATCACCAACCCATTAAATCAATTGTCAGCGAATAAGCCTCAGAGGCTCCTCTGAGTTCACACAGACACAGATGAGCGAGTACTAATAGAAGCATAAAACAACCACTCGAGGCAACATAGTCTTGTAATTTCTCCACCATAGTACCTCTTCAATGTCATTCTCTATGTTTTCATCCCTTGCTGCTGCTCTAATGGACTTCTTCCCTTCTCTTCTTCTCTCACTTCCTTGGCTGTTCTTCTTCCCTTCTCTTCTTCTCTCACTTCCTTGGTTGTTCTTCTTGCCTTCTCTTCTTCTCTCACTTCCTTGGTTGTTCTTCTTGCCTTCTCTTCTTCTCTCACTTCCTTGGTTGTTCTTCTTGCCTTCTCTCTTCCTTGACTGCTCTCTCAAGAACCTCAAGGGGGACTAGAACCCTGTTTGTTTTACGTTTGTATACACAGGGCATGATGATGTTTTCTCTTTAACAATAACAAAAAGTAATATCCTGAGTTCATATGCATGATACATTGCAAAAAATACTATGCATTTTATACATAAAACTGACAAAATGTAATCATCATTTGTATGGGGTACGGTAGCCATTGGCTCAACTTACTCCAAGGCAAACATTTTGACTATATTAACCCATACAGCTACAAGGATGCACCTTCATGCTAGGTTTAGGACCTCATATTTTAGCTTATAGAGACCCCAACTTATGTATAAAACAATCTTAAAACTATTTATTTTGGTTTAGATACAAGCATCATGAAAGCTCTAGCGCAATACTTACATTTGACTTTGTGCACAAAAAAATGTGGGACCTAACTTGCCACTTTTTCCATGTGGTTTCTTCCTTCACAGACTCCAAGAAATGATGACCTCTTCCTAAATATTTGGTCACATGATTAATTTTATGTATGGTTTCCTAGAAACAAGGGTGGCTCAAACTACCCCACTTTCCCCTACACATACATGTATGTGTATAAGGATGTACACGGGTCAGACACACACACACACGAGCTGGTCACACACTGTTTGTCACTGAAGGTGAAGGAGGGCATCCTGAATGATGATATCTACTGTCCTCCGGAGACGGCTGTGCTGTTGGCTTCCTACTCTGTTCAGACCAAACATGGAGACTACAAGAAGGACTACCACTTCCCTGGTTACCTCAGCAGGGACAAGCTGCTTCCCCAGAGGTGTGTCGTCTCTCCCCATCCCCGTGTGACATACCTCCGCCCACAAACAGAAGCTAAACTGGTGAAACGGTCCACTGAATTTGTTGATCTTCTATAATCATTTTGAAGAGAGATCTATTCCAAGTCTCCCTGAACACTCCTCTGATTGTTGTCTCCCATACTTAGATCAGTGTTGGGGTCAATTCCATTTCATTTAGCAGACACCCTTATCCAGAGAGACTTACAGGAGCAGTCAGGGTTAAGTGCCTTGCTCAAGGGCACATCAACAGATTTTTAACCTAGTCGGCTAGGGGATTTGAACCAGCAACCTTTTGGTTACTGGCCCAACATTCTTAACCAGCAGTCTACCGCTCTCTCTCTACCCCCCTAATTGAACCCTTCTCGTGTCCTCTACCCCCAGGGTTCTGGAGCAGCACAAGCTGAACAAGGAGCAGTGGGAGAATAGAATAAAGGTGTGGCATGAGGAGCACAAGGGGGTGCTGAGGTAAGACCACATGTCCTCTTCTCTACTCACAGTCCAATCCAAGTTAACACTGGCTTACTTATATTGCACTGATTGTATGTAGAATGTGCTAAGCATTACGTTAGCTGCATTCTCACTGATTGTCTGTGTCTGTGTGTGTCTGTATCGGTGTCTGTATCTGGTCCTGTACATGCGTTTGTGTCTGTGTCTGTCTGTCTGTCCCCAGGGAGGATGCCATGGTGGAGTATCTGAAGATAGCTCAGGATCTAGAGATGTATGGAGTCAACTACTTCAGCATCAAGAACAAGAAGGGTTCTGAGCTGTGGCTGGGGGTAGACGCTCTGGGCCTCAATATATACCAGAACACTGACAGGTAGGAACCTTTAACTAGATCTGAGTTCCCCATAGGTTCATCATGATATTAGACTACTTTTGAAGTCCAAAAAAAACATTGGAAAAACTTAGATTTTGGAGTGAACTATTCGACAGTGTTTTCTTTATAGGATGACCCCTAAGATCGGCTTCCCATGGAGTGAGATCAGAAACATTTCCTTCAATGACAAGAAGTTTGTTATAAAGCCCATGGACAAGAAAGCCCCGGTACATAACCTATGTTTCTTTGTCTGCTGTATATTTGGTTGTAATTCAAATCTCTGGTAGTATCTGTTTGTGAAGTACAGAATAAAGGTCATTTCATTTTTGCAAGAGGCACTACATTTGTGGTGACTGGGTCTGTTTCAGGATTTTGTGTTCTACGCCCCTCGTCTGCGGATCAACAAGCGTATCCTGGCGCTGTGCATGGGGAACCATGACCTGTACATGAGGAGGAGGAAGCCAGACACCATCGAGGTCCAGCAGATGAAGGCCCAGGCCCGCGAAGAGAAGTCTAAGAGACAGATGGAGAAGTGAGGACAGAGAGAGGGGGAAAGAGAGAGAGATATAGATGAGGTTGTTAGCAGGTGTTTATTCATCCCTCGTATCCCTCGTTCCAGAGCTCTGCTTGAGAGAGAGAAGAAGAAGAGAGAGAATGCGGAGAAGGAGACAGAGAAGATCGCCAGAGAAACCATGGAGCTGATGGGCAGATTGAAACAGATTGAGGAAGAGACCAAGAAAGCTCAGGAAGGTCAGACTCATTCTGTCGTCTGACAGTGTGTGTGCTGTATGGGTGTCCATGCATGCTTGTGTGTGTTCATATTCTGTTTGTGCGTTTGTGTGTGTGTGTTTACTCTCTCTATGTGTGTGTGTGTATAGAGCTGAAGGAGCAGACTCGCAGGGCCCTGGAGCTGGAGAAGGAGAGGACGTTTGCCCAGGAGGAGGCAGAGCGTCTGGAGAAGGAGCGCAGGGCAGCGGAAGAAGCCAAGGCAGCCCTCTTACAGCAGTCAGAGAGCCAGATGAAGAACCAGGAGAACCTGGTACACGCACACACAGACAGTCAGACAGCCACACACAAAGACAGACACCACACAGACACATGCACAGACAGTCAGTTAGATAGCCACACACACATACACACACACAGACACATACACAGACAGTCAGTCAGTCAGACAGCCACACACACACTAGGAGGCTCCTGTATTATTCTAAGGTTCCATTTCCAGAACACTGAGCTGGCTGAGCTGACCTCTAAGATCTCCCTTCTGGAGGACGTAAAGAAGGAGAAGGCCGACGATACAAAGAGATGGCAGAAAAGGGTGAGAGAGAATAAACAAATGTGTGTGTGTGTTGGCGCAACCCTCTATCTAACCACAGTGCTTCAATGTGAGCGAGCGTGTGTGTGTGTGAGGGGTGTGAGTGGTGTGTGTGTGTGTGTGATAGCGTTATCCACTGTGAGCGGTCATGTGTGTGTTTGTCGTCAGACGGTCATGGTGGAGGTTGATTTGGAGCGAGCCAAAGAAGTTCTGAAGACTAAAGACATCCAGGACTGTGTGCAGGGGGACCACGACGAGACCGACGAGAGCAGCGCCGAGGCCAGCGCCGAGCTGACATCACCAGGCATGGTCAGAGACCGCAGCGAGGAGGAACGCATGACGGAGGCTCAAAAGAACAAACGGCTTCAGAAACACCTCAAGGTCAGAAACACCTAGGGGAACTTTTTTTCCCATTAGGCCACATTCCCTAAATGTTTTTGCATTGTCAGCAGTCAGGTTATCAAGAAGCAAAGTGTCACTGGCCACATCATCGTGATGGCGTCAAATTGAGATTTTGAGTGGAGTTCCCCTTTAACCCATAACCTATGACCTTTAATTGGCCCTAACTCAGGCCCAGAAGAACGAATGCCTGCAGAAACACCTTACACACTGTATCATCAGTGGACTAATGAAACAAATAACACAAGATAGTTTTTAAGTGGAGTTCCCCTTTAAGCCATGAACTTTAACCCTAACCCATGACCCTAATTCATAACCATAACAGAGGCCCAGAAGAATGAACGGCTATACAAAGGTCAGACCCTACATTAACATTAAATCTATGACCCTAGCCTAACAATAACCCTTCATACCTGGTTGGGTTCCGTCCTGACTAAATTTAAAAATGTCCTCCCGCTCTGAGCTCTGAGCTGAGAGATATGGTTCTGAGACCACATGCGTCCTACACATCCTACACATTCATTCCAATGTTTAGTACATTATGTTGATGCTCCACCAGTTTATTTGTGTCCTTGTTGTCCGTTTGTCCTCAGGTCCTGAGTACTGAGTTGGCCAGCGCTCGAGACGACAGTAAAAATACTCCCAACGACCTGATCCACGCGGAGAACGTGAAGGCCGGCCGGGACAAGTACAGGACCCTCCGTCAGATACGACAGGGCAACACCAAGCAACGCATCGACGAGTTTGAGTCCATGTGAGAGAGAGAGAATGAGTGAGTGAGAGAGAACAAGAGTCTGTACTGAATCTATGTATTTAAATGGAAGTCATATAGGTGTAACAGTTTTTCTTCCGTCCCTCTCCCCGCCCCTACCTGGGTTCGAACCAGGGACCCTCTGCACACATAGACAACAGCCACCCTAGAAGCGTTGTTACCCATCGCTCCACAAAAGTCACGGCCCTTGCAGAGCAAGGGGAACAACTACTCAAAGGTCTCAGAGCGAGTGACGTCACCGATTGAAACGCTACTAGCGCGTACCCCGCTAACTAGCTAGCCATTTGACATCGGTTACATAGGCAGGTACAGTGCAATTATAACGGCAACATTGCTTGATTGACTTTGTAAGCACCCACTGCCTCTCCCCAGTAGCATTTTGTCTACCGTGACTAAAGATTGCCATCTACTGGCTGTAACTTATTACATTTATGGGATTTTTTGTTACAGACTGTAGGCTACTAGTACAACAATCAAAGTGAGTGGTGATATTATTACTACATGATAATTTCTGCTGCTTTTGGTTTTTGCAATCTTGAAATGCATCTATGCAAAATAATCCTTAGCTGATACACTATAAAAAACATTTTTTTCAGTATGCATTGTTTAGTGAGAGGAACGGTTTGAGGTTATTTACAATATTTACAAAGGATGTCATTTCGCAGATATAAATGAGCGCCAAATTTGCTAAGTGTTTTGCTATGAGTCAAATAAATACCATTAACCAACATTGAATATGTGTTGAGTGCTGTGCATATAGCTACTGTCTCACTCTGGTCATCTGTTATGATTGTCACTCTGGTCATCTGTTATGATTGTCACTCTGGTCACCTGTTATGATTGTCACTCTGGTCATCTGTTATAGGCTGTTATGATTGATGTGTGTGTGTGTGTGTGTGTGTGTGTGTGTGTGTGTGTGTTTGTAGTGTGTGTCTGCAGTGTGTGTGTGTGTCTGCAGTGTGTGTGTCATGTGTTTGTCTGCAGTGTGTGTCATGTGTTTGTGTGTCTGCAGTGTTTGTGTGTGTGTTTTCAGTAGGCCTGTTATGACTGATAGCATACAGTAAGCGCTGTAAAAAATATATATATTTTGATTCAACGTAGAATTGTAAGGCAATCAGCTGCAATAGGATTGTGAGTTTGTTCAACAAATATGCTCTTGAGCTCACAATCCTATTGCAGCTGGCTGCCTTACGTTGAATCAACATCAGCTTTTAGTTTTTTACAGTGTTATGAAATCTGAGGTCTACTATTCTGGAAGACAAAATCCCTCTCTAGGGAAAATACAGTTATCTTCTGTAGGAAGTAGGCCATTGAACAGCTCAGTTACAAGAGCAGACTCCCAGTTAGTGCATTCATCTTAAGATAGTTTAATATTTAATCTTTATTTAACTAGGCACGTCAGTTAAGTACAAATTCTTATTTAACAATGACGGCCTACCCCGGGCCAAACCTTTCCCTAACCTGGATGACGCTGGGCCAATTGTGCGCCGCCCTATGGGACTCCCGATCACGGCCGGTTGTGATACAGCCTGGGATCGAACCAGGATCTGTAGTGACGCCTTGCGCCACTCGAGAGCACATATAGATAGGCGTGACAACCAGTCTCAATCACAGTAAGTACATTTTTCAGGAAAATAAGTTACGTTGCAAGATAAGATAGGCTACATAAGTTCATAATGCTGTCATAACAGATGCCATATTATTGTTGAAGTCATCTTATGACAGCTGACATGTTGCTGTCATGTGACACAAACAGACCAACATATGTGCCATAGCTCTCAATCACTTTTTGTAAACAGACTACAGGAGTGTCTGTGGGTCAGAAACACACTGACAACTCACTATTGTGTTATTGCACTGGAGGAGGAAGAGTGCACACGTCTGTTTTGACTGTAAGATAGGATGAACCAGCAACAACACTCAGTCTCTCTACAACTTTATTAAAAATATATTTTAAATATACTTTACAGTCAGAATTGTAACGCTCAAATAAGTAACTGATAGATGTAGAACACGGTGTTATAAACAGAAATAATAACACGGTAGAGAATACACTTTAGCCTACACTAGTCACAACTTGGACACGCGCCAGCCTTTCCTTTCCCGAGGTCACAACGAATGAGCGACGTGCGGAGGCGTAGAAGGGATTTGTTGTTCATGTACTGTAGTCTCCCGTAGTTCAGTTTGAGGAGGTTATAGGTGGAGGCCCGACATAACGACATATCGGGAGTCTCTGGTTACACGTTTACGCTAGGATTTAACGTAGTTGCGTCTACTCTCACCACGGGAAACATGTAGTAGCTCTCGTGCTTTAGGCCAACGGTGAAAAACGGAGACCTCGAGAGCACGTCTTTTTTGGAACTGTCCGCCCCTGGGAAGGAATCACGACAACAATGCAGAGTGGCACCAATATATCAGATACAGCCAAGGAGTTATGTGACGCGGTGTCAGTGTCCTTAGGTTTGAGTTCGCAGTTAAACGAGATAGTGGATAATGGACGGAGCGGCCCTGCCTTCTCTGCAGATAGCGGCCCAAATCATGGAAACTATTTTTCAATCTCCGAGGAGTCAACTCCAGAGTTTGGAGCTGGCGCAAGTATGACCTCAGAGTTAACCACCCAGATGCCGATGAAAACGATAATTAAATCAAATGATCTCGGGACATCGTTCGAAATACATCAAGACATTCGTGGACAAAATTATGCCGGTTTTTTACAGACCCTGGAGCGCGAAAGGGACAGTGAATGGAAGGTGACGAGGCCTATGCACGAGTTGGAAATGGCCCGATGTCTCCGTAAAAACTCGGACAAGTTCGTGAATATGGATAATGCTAACGCGCTCTCGGTGCCCTCTCAGTTTAACGAACTGTTACCTTTAAGTTCTCCATTCCGTAAAGACGCCCCAACCACGTTATTTGGTAGTGATTTTACGGATCCATCGACCGTCAATGGCCTCATCAAAAGCAGCCGTAACAAAACCGAACCAGGGCACGAGGTACCCTGTCCGGTGGCGGGTGGATCTTGGTTCTGTACATATTTGGACAACGGAAATTGCATGTCTTGTGGAGGAGCACGTAAAGCCTGTCCCCCTGGGGTTAACTATCAGGACTATGACCCTGGGATGCCACAGGAGGGTCATGTCCAGGAGCAAAGTTACCAGAGTGTGATGATGATGCATGAAAGCGGTCTTCAACAAGTGAATCACTCCCCTATCAAGAAGGAGAGTTTTGGATGGATGGGTGCTGACTCCAGCCTGAGGTAGATATACTCTTTATAAGACATTTTATTTCAATTGTTTCTTTGTTTGTTTTCACATAAGACCAAGCGGACCAGAGGCAAATCAATGGAGCTTCTCTAACTATGGAATCATAACAAAACAAATCAATGGAGCTTCTGTAACTATGGAATCATAACAAAACAAATCAATGGAGCTTCTCTAACTATGGAATCATAACAAAACAAATCAATGGAGCTTCTGTAACTATGGAATCATAACAAAACAAATCAATGAAGCTTCTCTAACTATGGAATCATAACAAAATAAATCAATGGAGCTTCTCTAACTATGTAATCATAACAAAACAAATCAGTGGAGCTTCTCTAACTATGTAATCATAACAAAACAAATCAATGGAGCTTCTCTAACTATGTAATCATAACAAAACAAATCAATGAAGCTTCTCTAACTATGTAATCATAACAAAACAAATCAGTGGAGCTTCTCTAACTATGTAATCATAACAAAACAAATCAATGGAGCTTCTGTAACTATGGAATCATAACAAAACAAATCAATGAAGCTTCTCTAACTATGGAATCATAACAAAATAAATCAATGGAGCTTCTCTAACTATGTAATCATAACAAAACAAATCAGTGGAGCTTCTCTAACTATGTAATCATAACAAAACAAATCAATGGAGCTTCTCTAACTATGTAATCATAACAAAACAAATCAATGAAGCTTCTCTAACTATGTAATCATAACAAAACAAATCAGTGGAGCTTCTCTAACTATGTAATCATAACAAAACAAATCAATGGAGCTTCTCTAACTATGGAATCATAACAAAACAAATCAGTGGAGCTTCTCTAACTATGTAATCATAACAAAACAAATCAATGGAGCTTCTCTAACTCTGGAATCATAACAAAACAAATCAGTGGAGCTTCTCTAACTATGTAATCATAACAAAACAAATCAATGGAGCTTCTCTAACTATGTAATCATAACAAAACAAATCAGTGGAGCTTCTCTAACTATGTAATCATAACAAAACAAATCAATGGAGCTTCTCTAACTATGGAATCATAACAAAACAAATCAGTGGAGCTTCTCTAACTATGTAATCATAACAAAACAACAGTAATATCAGATGTTTTAATATGTCCAATTAAATTAAGAAATAAGGCACGAGGGGTTGTGGTTTATGGCCTTAGCTGTGGTATATTGGCCATATATGGGGCGGCAGATAGCCTAGTGGTTAGAGAGTTGGATTTGTAGCTGAAAGGTTTCAAGATCGAATCCCCGAGCTGACAAGGTAAAAATCTGTCGTTCTGCCCCTGAACAAGGCACTGTTCCTAGGCTGTCATTGTAAATAAGAATTTGTTCTTAACTGACTTGCCTAGTTAAATAAAATTATAAATATACCACAAACCCCTGAGCAGTAAAAATAAATGTTTTGTCATACCCATGGTATACTTTCTAATACCATGCCTGTCAGCCAATCAGCATTCAGAGCTCGAACCACCCAGGTTATATAACATTTATGCTATCTGTTATAATGACCTAATTCCCAGCACCAGCTGCCACAGAGACTCACTACAATATCCCCATGCTGGAGAGGACGGACTGCAAGTGATAGGTTATTGCCACTGTCCTTTCCAGCATGTCCGTCTCGTGACTACTACCCAGCAATAGTGTCTGGCTCTGACACCACTGTTTACCTTCCTAACCAGTGTTTATTTAATGAGTATTAGAGTAATAGGCTTCCAGTCGACTATCCGCTGGCCTTCAACTAACCAGGTGTTATGTATTTAGTGTCAATCCACATGGCCCAGTAGGACATTACGCAACACTCACCACTTAAAGATGCACTGAGCAAAAATCACTCAGCCATTTCCTTGTTGCTAAAATTCTAATAGTTTGCTTAATTTCATTTAATGTGATAAAACAAACAAGTCCAGTGTAGAAAATAACTGTATCATCTAAACCGCTGTGAAATATGTTTCCAGAACCATTAATATTGTATTTTCAGCTGTTTGAAGCTGGTGTACAAAACCGAAAGTAAAAGGCACAAAAACTAAACTTAAGAACGAGAAGCATAGAAATAGCGCATATAGAACAGATTAAATGATTCTTAGACTTGCTTTCAACGAGAACGACAGACCTATAACTCACATTTCAATGTGAATTTGGTCGGGTAGCCCATTAAGTTATATATTGCAGCTTTAATAATAATATCACACTTATTGCCAAGGCAGTGGGGTAGTGGGTCAGTCAAAGGTCAAGTAGTGGATATTGATCAAGTTGAATTAATTCACATTCAAGGACCATTTAATTATTTATAGATAGGCTATCCAAAGTCAAACCAACTTTGCCACAGTCGCACACCAGCTTACTGACACTAATTGGCTAAATAATTTGTCTACCTCTTTCCACCTGCAAACACACACGAGGTACCCACATCAAACCACACCCCGAAACCAACTTACGTTGGAATTCAGTCATGCCCCCTAGCATTTCTTAATGAAGCAAATTTAATACGAGGCCAAATCAGGAAGTGCAGTCGCCCTTTAAATGGGTAGCTGGCTAATTTAAAATGTAAAGTTTGCCAGACTTGTTACACCTCAGAAGTAGTGTATTGTCGATCTGAGCCCATATTCCACACCATCTGGTTAACAGATTCAGCTGCTAACTGAATTAGAAAGAATCGGCATGACTCAATCCCTCATCAATAGGGAGGTATGTGCAGATAGGCAGGTATAGGCAGGTAGGTGCGTTTCAGATGTGAGGGTGTAGCTGTAATATCTAAAGAGTGTTAGGTGTGTGTTGTGTGATTTCAGGTGAATGTGTGTACGTCTGTGTGTGTTTGTGTGTGTGTAGTTTTGAGGTGTAGCTGTAAGATCTAAAAGAGTGTTACCCACATGTTAGGTGTGTGTTTACAGATGTGTGTGTGTGTGTTTACAGATGTGTGTGTGTTAACAGATGTGTGTGTGTTTACAGATGTGTGTGTTGTGTGTTTACAGATGTGTGTGTGTGTGTTTCAGATGTGAGGATATGTTGCCAGTGTATTTCTCAGACCGGAGGGTGTGTAAGGTATGTGGAGACGAGGCGTCAGGCTGTCACTATGGAGCTGTTACCTGTGGGAGCTGCAAGGTGTTCTTCAAGAGGGCCGCAGAGGGTGAGCCATGTTTAAAAAACATTTTTTTTACTAGGCAAGTCAGTTAAGAACAAATTCTTATTACAATGATGGCCTACCCCGGCCACACCCTAACCCGGTTGACCCTGGGCCAATTATGCACCACCCTATGGGCCTCCCATTCACAGCCGGTTGGGATACAGCCTGGAATCAAACCAGGGTTTGTAGTGACACCTTTAGCACTGAGATGCTGTTCCTTAGACCACTGCGCCACTCGGGAGCCCCACGCACACACATACACATGCACACACATTTTGTTTTACTATCCTGGTGGGGACCAAACAATTGATTCCCATTCAAAATCCTATTTTCCCTAACCGTAACTCATAAACCTAACCACTAACCCTAATTGTAACCTCTAACCCTAATTGTTACCCCTAACCCCTTAGCCTAAAAAAGCCTTTTCCCTTGTGGGTACTGGAGAAATGTCCCCACATCTGAATTGTCCTTGTTTTACTATCCTTGTGAGGACTTTTGGTCCTTGTGAGGACTTCTGGACTTCTGGTCCTTGTGAGGACTTCTGGTCCTTGTGAGGACTTCTGGTCTTCTGGTCCCCACAAGGATAGTAAAACCAAAAACACCTTTGCAGGCGCACACACACACACGCGCACACACACACACATGAAATGGGATATCCAGTTCCCCTGTAGCGGCCTTGTGTGTTATTGTGTCCCCAGGTAAGCAGAATCACCTGTGTGCCAGCCGTAACGACTGCACCATCGACAAGCTGAGGAGGAAGAACTGTCCTTCCTGTCGTCTCAGTAGATGCTTCCGGTCTGGAATGAGCCTCAAAGGTAACAACTTTTACCATAACATACATGACTGTTAAATGGAGAGAGGGAGAGAAAGAGATAATGAGGGGAGGAAGGCTAGACACATCTACCAGTATTTTGGTTACAGGGTCTTTGAAAAAGCAGGAATCATGACTAGGGACCACGTGTTTTACTCCCTACCCCTTTCAGCTGATCTAAAGAAGCAGGCAAGGTAAATTTGTGGGATTTTGGTCTATGTATATATGAAAGGGATATCTCTCTCTGTCTCTCTCTTTCTTTGATCGTTTTCACATTGACGATAGCAAAGGGACATTTTCTGGAACTTCTTGAGAGGTTCTACAGAGACAGTACTGTTGTGTAAATTTGTGAAATTATCACTTTTGGAACTCTACCTCCGGAGATCACGCACGACAGTTGCCCCCCTCAAAGCAGGGCAGTGTAAACAGATTTGTCTTATTGAGATCAACACTCCTACAGTATAAAAGGTAAAAGCAGAACAATGTTTTTGAAACAGCTGAAATGTATAGACATTTTCCTTAGATTATTTTTTACCGTAAATTGCAGTAACATCCTGTTACATTCTGAAATTGTCGCAGTAGCTGTCGGCTGCACTGAGCCGTGTAAAACTATGGAAGCCCATCCCCACCAAAAACATGGAACATGGAGATCATACAGATAGGATATTTTTTTTTCATCTGTAACCAGTGTTTAATTTAGAAACGTTGTCGCTATGTATAGCTAGTTTTCAGACCCATCCAGTGACTGTCATTGGTAGAAGAATCGAGCGACAAATTCAGCTGCTTATCAGGCTGCCTTTGGGGAGTTTTGACAGCATGTAGCTACTTTTCCCCACTCAATTGTGCCACATACGAGAGTGGGATAAGCGGTCTGTGCAACAGAAGTCACAGCAATGGTGCACACACAGGCAGAGAAGCACCAGGGGAGGGGGTGCGGTGAGAGAGGAGGCGAAGACGTTATGTCGGGGAGTGCAGCTGTGCCTGCAGCAAGGCAAAATGGTGCTGTGGTCGTGGCAACAGCAAAACGGCATCTAGAAAGAAATCAAATGGCCAATAGCAGATATCACTGAACAGTAGTTGGCTGTAACACTGTAACATGGGGTAGGGATTTCAGATGTGGCACCACAGGCTCCAGAGTGGTGGGGTGGGGGGTTGTTTTCCTGGGGCTCAGAGTTTTTCCTGATCTGGTAAAGGGTACTACACAGAATACCCAAACGGCGTCGACGTAGCATAGTGTCGCAATGTCATTTTTTGTCATTAAAGGGGAGGCTCCTTGTAGTGCGCTCTGACATGCGACGTACTCCTGCCGTGGGGGCAGTGTTGTGTAGGCAACGACGTCTGCTTGATTCCTTGATCTGATCAACACTTCAGACTATAGGCTATGCATCAAATAAGCCTATTTTGCATTGATAAGCAAATATAATCTAAGCTACTGTTAAAACAGTAAGCCAAACAACATTGTAGCCTTGTTAGAATCTACCCAAAAAGGTATTTTGTTTAGCAGTAATAATTTGTGATTACAGGCTATTGTGAAATGGTAGAAACTGCTGTAGCCTGCTGTAGTCCTCTAGCTTTCTTCTCCGTGACCAAAACATTACCTTCTATTTTTAGCTGATGTGGGAATACATACACAAGCAGCATATCAAGCTGGGATAATGTTTTAGGTTACACCGGCAAGTACAAGAATACTACCTAGGTATATTTTAGTATTATTAATCAGATTCTGTTTTTTTTTTTTACATACAAAAATAAAATCCCACTCCACCCATGTACACGCTGGTAGATCAACGGAGGGGAGCTTGTAGTAACCTTAACCAACTCCAGATCCCTAGTTGAAGTGTATGTCATAGTAATAAATCAGCTGTAAGGTCATAAAAAAAACTCCTGGCCATAGGAAGGATGAAAACATGAAAACCCTTTACACAGAGACAACAACTGTGATTGGACAGAGACTAACAGGGCTGAGCTGGCTGTGTATGGTGTAGGCCTTTACATCTGTAATTAAAAAGATACTAATTCAAGTCAATCATTATTGGATTAAAAAGGGTTAGGTAGCCTAGCTACACGAAGTTTGATCACATTTACATTTTCTCAGAACACAAATAAATTGGCCTATTTTAGGCTATAAATGCATAGCTTAGGCTATAAAAACATGTACTTTTCCCCTGGCTCAGATGGGGTCAGAGCACATAGGCTTCTCTAGGCTACCTGGATCGGTACTTACATATTTCATAATTATCATTATGTTGTTTTATAAGATATTATGCATTTTACCACAAATTCCACAACATTCTCCTTACCGCAACAAACCAAAAAAGTTATAAACAAATCAATTGCCAATATTTTTTACATTGCTTCCCGAATGAAAATGCCTGAACACAGAAAATAAAAATATACAAAATGTAATTATACAATTATAATTAAATTAGACTTTTTTTCCAAATGTTAGCTTTTTAGCCATTTCAGTAATGAAAGGGTCAAATGAGGTATTGTAAGGGGTGCGTAATCGGTGGCAGGGAAGTCAGACGCAGGAGAGCAGAACTTGGTAATAGCCAGAGCAGTTTAATAAACAAAACCCATGGCATAAAATGTAACAAGAACAAAATTGGGTACAAAACCCGACGCGCACCAAAACACACATGCACATGCACTTACAATAAACAATTACGGACAAGGACATGGGAAAACCAGAGGGTTAAATACACAACATGTAATTGAGGGAATTGGAACCAGGTGTGATGGAAGACAAAACCAATGGATAAAAGAAAAAAGGATCGGCGATGGCTAGAAGGTCGGTGACGTCGACCGCCGAACGCCGCCCGAACAAGAAGAGGGACCAACTTCGGCGGAAGTTGTGACAGGTATAAGGGTGTTTGACAATAAGAAAATAATTGTGAAGGCTTATAAAGTAAATAAATTAAATTCTACTACTCTAGATGATGCATCATGGGTGAATAAAACTTTCTGGAGTTTTTACAGGAAGTTAAAAAGTGTTACGGTAATGATTTGTACATAATAAATATTATAGTTTAATGTAAACTTCAACTTGTATAACATTTTTATGATTTATGGATAGGGTTGCACATTTTGGGGAATATTCAGAGGTGGAAACTTTTCGTGGGAATTAATGGAAATATATGCAAATTAATATTAATACCATTTAAATGTAGATGTTTTTTGCATTGGATATATTTACCTTATCATAAGTAGACATACTTGCAAATTATTAAATCCTTCCAATAGAAAAAAATAAATAATAATTGAGTTACTCACTGAACTTTAATTAAATGAATTGACTCTTCACATGGGATGATTTCACTGAACAACAAAATTAAGGGAATATTGAATGATCCCCAATGATTCATCGCATTGCACAAAAACATTTTCAACATACATCTGTAAAATGATAGTCTAGAAACTAAAGCTTTGGTTGTCTTCCTCTCAGCCTTCCATGTCTTCTCACTGGACCTCCTCAATGTCCACCTCTTGAACATCAGACTCTGAGGCCCCATCTTCGCTGTCAGGGAGTGACAGTTATGCACTTGCCCAGATGATTCTGCATCTTTATTGCATTCTTCACATATGATTTGGCACAGTATTTGCAAATGTACACAGCTTTTCCTTCTACATTAGCTGCAGTGAAATGTCTCCACACATCAGATAATGCCCATGGCAGTGGCATTTCCCTGTAAAGATTAGAAAAAAATTAGCAAAAAAAAACAAATACAATTCCATGAACAGATAAATAATTAAGCAGTTAAATTAAATTAAACAACTCCTTTGTAAGATAAATGTTTTAAAATGAAAGAAGTATGGAAACAGGTGAATTAACACTCCTCAGTTAGCAGGCTCAAGCAAGCTAAAACTCACAAGTTAGAAATGATATAAACACACTTTGCTGTAGGCTACTATTTAATAGTTAACAAAAAATAATGTAGTCATATAACATACACTACCATTCAGAAGTTTGGGGTCACTTAGAAATGTCCTTGTTTTCCATGAAAACATACATGAAATGAGTTGCAAAATGAATAGGAAATATAGTCAAGACGTTAACAAGGTTATAAATAATGATTTTTAATTGAAATAATAATTGTGTGGCATTGCACAATAGAGTGATAGCCTTCCTTCTTCAAGATCCCTTTTACCCTGTACAAATCTCACACTTTACCGCCGCCAAAGCAACCCCAGACCATCACATTGCCTCCACCATGCTTGACAGATGGCGTCAAGCACTCCTCCAGCATCTTTTCATTTTTTCTGCGTCTCACAAATGTTCTTCTTTGTGATCCGAACACCTCAAACTTAGATTTGTCTGTCCATAACACTTTTTTCCAATCTTCCTCTGTCCAGTGTGTGTTCTTTTTCCCCATCTTAATCTTTTCTTTTTATTGGCCAGTCTGAGATATGGCTTTTTCTTTGAAACTCTGCCTAGAAGGCCAGCATCCCGGGGGGTCGCCTCTTCACTGTTGACATTGAGACTGGTGTTTTGCGGGTACTATTTAATGAAGCTACCACTTGAGGACGTGTGAGGTGTCTGTTTCTCAAAGTAGACACTCTAATGTACTTGTCCTCTTGCTCAGTTGTGCACCGGGGCCTCCCATTCCTCTTTCTATTCTGGTTAGAGCCAGTTCGCGCTGTTCTGTGAAGGGAGTAGTACACAGAGTTGTACGAGATCTTCAGTTTCTTTTCAATTTCTCGCATGGAATAGACTGAAGAGTTTCAGAAGAAAGTTCTTTGTTTCTGGCCATTTTGAGCCTGTAATCAAACCCACAAATGCTGATGCTCCAGATACACAACTAGTCTAAAGAAGGCCAGTTTTATTGCTTCTTTAATAAGGACAACAGTTTTCAGCTGTGCTAACATAATTGCAAAAGGGTTTTCTAAAGATCAATTAGCCTTTTAAAATGATAAACTTGGATTAGCTAACACAACGTGCCATTGGAACACCGGAATGATGGTTGCTGATAATGGGCCTCTGTACGCCTATGTAGATATTCCGTAAGAAATCTGCCGTTTCCAGCTACAATACTCATTTACAACATTAACAATGTCTACACTGTATTTCTGATCAATTTGATGTTATTTTAATGGACATTTTTTTTTGCTTTTCTTTCAAAAACAAGGACATTTCTAAGTGACCCCAAACTTTTGAACGGTAGTGTATATTCACTCCACCCAGTATTGTAATCAAAACTTACCAGAAAGCATATAGTGTGGGCTCAATAGCATCTCATTAGTGTGCAAGATGTACTGCGTATGCAGAGGGTTGCAATTCCATTGAATTAGGGATAGTTTAACCAAAATATGCCACAAGACCTAGAATTGCCTTATGTGTATCCCACAAAAAAAAGGTTCACTGTTATAAGCTAACGTTTTTGATGAATTTAAGCAAAATTTCCAAAATTCCCGGGCTAAACTTCCCATGGAACATTTCTGGAAATTTACCGTGAAGTTTCCGACCCTTTGCAACCCTATTTATGTACAAACTGCAGTGACATATTTTGTGTTTCATTCAAATCAGTTTTTCTAAAGTACAATTTTATAAAATGACCCAATAATTTAATCCGGGCGCATTGCGGGTAATGAGAATATGGGAAAGTGTACAAAATTCAGGCAAAAATTTATTAAAAACTAGACATCTTAGTTCTCAGAATGATAGTTGATTTTTGCAGATGCATCATGGTTTCGTAACTCAATTTGCTACAGACATGTTTAAAAATGTCATGATAATCACCCACCTGCAGCTGTCGTTGTTATCAGTAGGCTTAAGTTTATCAGATTGAAGTACAGACTAATTGTGCACATTGACAAATCATGAGGCATTCAAATTTTATTTTTGGGTGGCAGGTATGGGCTTCCATATAAAACAGCTCATTGCAGTGGATTCACTTATACCCATGTTTTCAGTCACAATGTGCCTTTACCACATGTAATGATTTGCATGATATTGATACAAATGAAGCCTGGTTAGTTGTAAGGTAGGCCTTTTGTACTTTTAGATTGGTATGAGAGGGTTAATCCTCCATTTTTTATATGTTTACAGTACTTAATTAAAACATGCTGTTATAGCAACTCTGGGCTTTTCTCTTGAAGCTAAAATGTAATGAGTGTATCCTACAGACAAGAAAATAAACATTTTAATTGTCTGCACATACAGAGTGCATTCGGAAAGTATTCAGACCCCTTGACTATGTCCACATTTTGTTACGTTACAGCCTTATTCTAAAATTGTTTTTCCCCCTCATCAATCTACACACAATACCCCATAATGACAAAGCATAAACAGGTTTTTAATTTTTTTTGCAAATTTATAAAAAATAGAACATGTGAATATTACATTTACATAAGTATTCAGACCCTTTGCTCAGTACTTTGTTGAAGCACCTTTGGCAGTGATTACAGTCTCGAGTCTTCTTGGGTATGATGCTACAAGCTTGGCACACCTGTATTTGGGGAGTTTCTCCCATTCTTCTCTGCAGATCCTCAAGCGCTGTCAGGTTGGATAGGGAGTGTCGCTGCACAGCTATATTCAGGTCTCTCCAGAGATGTTTGATCGGGTTCAAGTCCGGGCTCTGGTTGGGCCACTCAAAAGACATGTCCCGAAGCCACTCCTGCGTTGTCTTGGCTGTGTGCTTAAGGTCATTGTCCTGTTAGAAGGTGAACCTTCACCCCAGTTTGAAGTCCTGAGCACTCTGGAGCAGGTTTTCATCAAGTATCTCTCTGTACTTTACTCCATTCATCTTTTCCTCGATCCTGACTAGTCTCCCAGTCCCTGCCGCTGAAAAACATCCCCACAGCATGATGCTGCCACCACCATGCTTCACCATAGGGATGGTGACAGATTTCCTCCAGACGTGACACTTGGCATTCAGGCCAAGGAGTTCAATCTTTGTTTCATCAAACCAAGTAATCTTGTTTTTCATAGTCTGAGTCTTTAGGAGCCTTTTGGCAACTCCAAGCGGGCTGTCATGTGCCTTTTACTACCATAAAGGCCTGATTGGTGGAGTGCTGCAGAGATAGTTGTCCTTCAAGGAAGGTTCTCCCATCTCCACAGAGGAACTCTGGAGCTCTGTCAGAGTGACCATCGGGTTCTTGGTCACCTCCCTGACCACGGCCCTTCTCCCCCGATTGCTCAAGTTTGGCCGTGCGGCCAGCTCTAGGAAGAGTCTTGGTGGTTCCAAACTTTTTCAATTTAAGAATGATAAAGGCCACTGTGTTCTTGGGGACCTTCAATGCTGCAGAAATGTTTTGGTACCCTTCCCCAGATCTGTACCTCGACACAATCCTGTCTTGGAGCACTACGGACAATTCCTTTGATCTCATGGCTTGGTTTTTGCTCTGACATGCACTGTCAACTGTAGGACCTTATATAGACAGGTGTGTGCCTTTCCAAATCATGTCCAATCAATTGAATTTACCACAGGTGGACTCCAATCAAGTTGTAGAAACATCTCAAAGATGATCAATGGAAAAAGGATCAACCTGAGCAGAATTCATAGTCTCATAACAAAGGGTCTGAATACTTATGTAAATAAGGTATTTCAGTTTTTTATTTTTAATAGATTTGCAAACATTTCTAAAAACCTGTTTTTTCGCTTTGTCATTATGGGGTATTGTGTTTAGAATGTTGAGACAAAAAATATATTTAATCCATTTTAGAATAAGGCTGTAACGTCTGAATACTTTCTGTACATGCTTGTGAATGGTTGCATTATCAAGTAGTGTAATATGTTTTAGAAGAAAAGTCTGTCATTCTTAAATAGTTTGTGCCTCCTGGCTAGTGGCTACTGTGATATTTACGGTCAATTTGAGCTGCGGACCAAGAATGTCACATGGCCAGCCACAACGAAAGGCTAAGGCCAGGATGTCATGTGAAGGGAAAAGCAGCATTCTCTTTCTCCACCCTGCTCCTCAGACTCCTTCATATCTCCTAGTTGTAATAGGGCCTTTCTCTCTGTCCTACTTCTGTGTGTGGTGCATTTCAGGCCGGAAGCTGAGGGGAGCTGGCCCGCTGAAAGGAGGAGTGGAGGGGGGAACACAGGCACCCGGCAGAGAGAGGACTGGAGAGAGGACTGGAGAGAGGACTGGGGGACTACAGTTATGCACCGTTTTCCCACAGGCTCAATGTGAGGATCAATATTACCATATGTAAAATATGTTTCTTAACCAGAATGCTATTTCTTCAAGTGAGCACTGACTAAGAAAGCAGTTACAACTCAATTCAGAATTTACCCCAACCCTGGATGAAAGGCAGCACATATTCAGTCTCAACTGGTCTCATTTTGTCTCTCATCTCATGTCTCAATTCACCTTGTCTCATCTCATGTCCCTCTCTGCAGGCTGTGCTGCCCGGCAGGCTCCCACTCTTGGCCTCTCCCCAAGCCTGCGCCCCTCCCTCCTCAACGTCCTGAGTTCCATCGAGCCAGGAATGGTCAACGCAGGCCATGACACCTCCCAGCCAGACTGTTTCGCCTCCCTACTGTCCAGCCTCAACGAGCTGGGAGAGAGACAACTGGTGTCTGTGGTGAACTGGGCTAAAGCCATGCCAGGTAAACCACTATTCCTGTATCCTACTGTTACCTAACCACTACATGGTACCATCCCACTAACACTGTATCCTACTGTTACCTAACCACTACATGGTACCATCCCACTAACACTGTATCCTACTGTTACCTAACCACTACATGGTACCGTCCCACTAACACTGTATCCTACTGTTACCTAACCACTACATGGTACCGTCCCACTATTCCTGTATCCTACTGTTACCTAACCACTACATGGTACCATCCCACTAACACTGTATCCTACTGTTACCTAACCACTACATGGTACCATCCCACTAACACTGTATCCTACTGTTACCTAACCACTACATGGTACTAACCCTCTAACACTGTATCCTACTGTTACCTAACCACTACATGGTACCGTCCCACTAACACTGTATCCTACTGTTACCTAACCACTACATGGTACCGTCCCACTAACCCTGTATCCTACTGTTACCTAACCACTACATGGTACCATCCCACTAACACTGTATCCTACTGTTACCTAACCACTACATGGTACTAACCCACTAACACTGTATCCTACTGTTACCTAACCACTACATGGTACTAACCCACTAACACTGTATCCTACTGTTACCTAACCACTACATGGTACCATCCCACTAACACTGTATCCTACTGTTACCTAACCACTACATGGTACCGTCCCACTAACACTGTATCCTACTGTTACCTAACCACTACATGGTACCGTCCCACTATTCCTGTATCCTACTGTTACCTAACCACTACATGGTACCATCCCACTAACACTGTATCCTACTGTTACCTAACCACTACATGGTACCGTCCCACTAACACTGTATCCTACTGTTACCTAACCACTACATGGTACCATCCCACTAACACTGTATCCTACTGTTACCTAACCACTACATGGTACTAACCCTCTAACACTGTATCCTACTGTTACCTAACCACTACATGGTACCGTCCCACTAACACTGTATCCTACTGTTACCTAACCACTACATGGTACCGTCCCACTAACCCTGTATCCTACTGTTACCTAACCACTACATGGTACCATCCCACTAACACTGTATCCTACTGTTACCTAACCACTACATGGTACTAACCCACTAACACTGTATCCTACTGTTACCTAACCACTACATGGTACTAACCCACTAACACTGTATCCTACTGTTACCTAACCACTACATGGTACCATCCCACTAACACTGTATCCTACTGTTACCTAACCACTACATGGTACCATCCCTCTAACCCTGTATCCTACTGTTACCTAACCACTACATGGTACCATCCCACTAACCCTGTATCCTACTGTTACCTAACCACTACATGGTACCATCCCACTAACACTGTATCCTACTGTTACCTAACCACTACATGGTACCAACCCACTAAGCCAGGTGTGATAGAGAGAGCTGGGGGACAGACAGCTGGTCTGTGTATGACTGATACCATCAGGCTGTAGCCTCGGTTTTACTTTTCTACTTCCTTCCCACCAGAGGGGGCTAAACTCATAACTTATTTTATTCTCCCTGTACTGTAGGTTTCAGAGAGCTACATGTAGAAGACCAGATGTCAGTGATCCAGTCTTCATGGCTGGGGTTGATGGTGTTCTCTCTGTGTAGGTTTCAGAGAGCTACATGTAGAAGACCAGATGTCAGTGATCCAGTCTTCATGGCTGGGGTTGATGGTGTTCGCTTTGGGCTGGAGGTCTTACACTAACACAGACGCTAGAGAGCTCTACTTCGCTCCTGACCTCATCTTCAACGAGTGAGTACTATTGTCTTGTTGAATACAATATTTATGGCAATCTCTATCTCTCTCTAGACAATAAAAAAGGGAAATAAACGTATCTGAAATGAACAGTAAACCATACTAACAAAAGTTAAAAGAATATAGACATTTGAAATGTTTGTTATATAACAACACTCTCTGAATCAATTTCACTCCCTCTCATTCTAACTCCCTCTCTCTCTCCCTCGCAATTCAATTTATTAGCATGGGAAACACGTTACCAAATGGAATAGACAATAAAACAAGGGAAATAAACAAGGGAAACATTAGTAAACATTACTCTCTCTCACCCTCTCCCTCGCTTTCTTTCCGTCCGTCTGTCTCTCTCTCTACCCCCCCACCCCAGTCAGAGGATGCATGTGTCCAGTATGTATGAACACTGTGTCCAGTTCCGTCTGCTGTCCCAGAGGTTCTGTGTGCTCAGAGTCACCCAGGAAGAGTTCCTCTGTATGAAGGCTCTGCTCCTCTTCAGCATCAGTGAGTCACATCACTGACACACTGACACTAAGTGAAGGTATCATTATTTGGTTCAATATTTGCTTATTGCTTTGTGTGTGTTAGTCCCTGTGGAGGGTCTGAGGAATCAGAAGTGTTTTGACAAGCTGAGGATCTCTTACATCAAGGAGCTGGGTCGTCTGGCCAGCCAACATGGAGAAAAACACCACACACAACGTCTGTTCCAGCTAACACAGCTACTGGACTACCTACACCCGGTAATATACACTAACCCTGACCTCTAACCCGTAACCCGTACACAACGCCTGTTCCAGCTAACACAACACGGACTACCTACATCCGGTAATATAATTATAATAATAATGATAATAATAGATTTAATTAGTATAGTGCTTTTCATTTCAGCAAGAATCTCAATGACGCTCTTAAAACAGCAAAACATTTCAGTTAGCCTAGAGGCAGGTGCCAGTCCAACAAAACATTTCATCCACATAGGCAGGTGCCAGTCCAACAAAACATTTCATCCACAGAGGCAGGTGCCAGTTCAACAGGTCACATCCTGTGTCCGATCCACTCTACATGTGCACTTACCTCACCCGTGCCGTCCACATCTCTTCCGACCCAGGCCCAGATGAAGGGTTGAGGTCCAGATGATAATAAAAAAATGTAAAATGTAACTTTTATTTAACTAGGCAAGTCAGTTAAGAACAAATTCTTATTTACAATGACGGTCTGGGCCAATTGTGCACCGCCATATGGGACTCCAAATCACGGTCAGTTGTGATACAGCCTGGATTCAAACCAGGGTGTCTGTAGTGACGCCTCAAGCACTGAGATGCAGTGCCTTAGACCGCTGCGCCATTCGGGAGCCCAAGTGTTAAGGCCCAGATGAAGGATTGAAGCCCAGATGAAAGGGTTGAGGTCCAGATGAAGAATTGAGGTTCAGATGAATGGTTGAGGTCCAGATGAAGGGTTGAGGTCCAGATGAAGGGTTGAGGCCCAGATGAAGGGTTGAGGCCCAGATTAAGGACGGGCTGAGTTGTGGGTTGAGCAGGGGGAAACAATGCTTAGATCCAGGGGAAACAGGGAAACGAGGCTTAGATCCAGGGGGAACGATGCTTAGATCCAGGGGAAACGATGCTTAGATCCAGGGGGAAACGATGCTTAGATCCAGGGGAACTATGCTTTATCCAGGGGGCATGATGCTTAGATCCATGGGGAAACAATGCTTAGATCCAGGGGGAAAACGATGCATAGATCCAGGGGAACAATGCTTAGATCCAGGGGGGAACGGTGCTTAGATCCAGGGGGGAACGGTGCTTAGATCCAGGGGGGAAACGATGCTTAGATCCAGGGGGGAAACGAGTTAGAAGTCAGGTCACCTCTTCCCTTGGTAAACTCCTCTGAAAAACATTTAGCTCCAACCTGGGTGAAGCAATGCAGCCGCTAAGCTTTATGGCATGAAGCTCACTACAGTCAAAAGCGATAGTCCACCTTGAAATAAACTACTGGGGAAAAACTTAGAGATCCTCTGCCATCTTCAAAATTCTCCAAGCCTCTGTCATCTCTTGTTGATTCAAATAAAGTTGGTGGCTAAATAGCTAGCTTCTAAGTTCAGTTGGTAAAATAACTGACTTGCCGGTCTTGCACTGCCGTGGATCAATATATTGTAATGAATCAGGCATGGAAGTGCGGCTCGAACCCTCAACCTTCTGGCCCGAAGCCCAGAGCGTAAATACATGCTCTTGTTGAGTCGATATCCTCACGTATAAACCCAGGGTTGCTACAATATATACAATCAAAACTTACTTAGCTTATAAACCCAGGGTTGCTACAATATATACAATCAAAACTTACTTAGCTAACAAAATGAAACGGTGATTAAAAAAGAAAACAACTAAAACTTAAAAAATATACAATATTCACAGAGCTCTCTGTGCCATGGCAACCACAGAACTGACCTTTTCCTGACCTCTAACCCCTAACCCGTACACAACACCTGTTCTAGCTAACCCAGCCAGTGGACTACCTTCACCTGGTAATATAGACCTACTACCAAGGGCCAGCCTAGCTTTTGGGGGGCCTGTCATAACAAATAATGTCCCCTGGCCTACTGCGTCACAATGGAATTCGATAAACTATTAGAGTCCGTTGCTATATCAACGGTGGAATTACCTAATTACAGCCTAAATGACGTTATTTTCATAATCGCTATGCAAACAAGGCTGATTTCCACAACAATTTCGCTGTTTAAACAAGTTTTGTTTAGCTGACAAAATGAAAACATTAATTCAAACTACTTTTGGGTACCTTGTTAACATTACAACATGAAATACATGTCTTAAACGTTGCTACATTATCGGAAATGTCAAAGCAACGTGTAATCTGCTTGACACATTAAAGTGACGTACCTTACTGATCACGAAGTCAGCTAATTTCCACTGCGTTCATATGCAAATCCGTTTGATTCATACCCTGGCTTGTCTGGCTGGCATGTTCTTATTCTAACCTGCCCTTCCCTTGTCTACACTGGAATTATATACTTTCAGTGGTAATTTTGTCAATCTCACATAGTTCATTAACACACCCTTGTGGTTGAATATATATGTATCTATTGTAGGTCCTAGGATACAATAATGAATAATGTGTACAAATAAATACCATCAAAGGATACCTTACAACTTACAATAATGAACACCCTGTGAAACAGCTGTGAAAACCAACCTGGCAGTATTTAAGATTTGAATACATAAACTTCAATAGTTTTTAGTTACAGTTGTCATTAATTAATTTCTTTGTACACTAACATGGCAATCATAGACTAAAATAGTGAATTCTGGTGAGTGGAATATAGAGGAGGAGGGAGGCTCTGCATGTCACCTGTTCTCAACAGGCAGCCAGTCTCAGAAGGGGACTTGAAGAGGGAGACTGTAAAGTCCAGGCGCTGCTGCTCTATTTGTTCTGAGTGTTTGCAGTGCTAATGTTTTTAGTTAGTCTGTGTATCTCACATATTATGTGCCCAGTATGATAGAGTATAATAGAGAATGATAAGAGTATGATAGAGAATGATAGAGTATAATAGAGAATGATAAGAGTATGATATTGGAGAAGTACATTTATACACACACACACACACACACACACACACACACACACACACACACACACACACACACACACACACACACACACACACACACACACACACACACACACACACACACACACACACACACACACACACACACACACACACACACACACACACACACACACACACACACACACACACACACACACACACACACACACACACACACTGAGACACACAATGAGACACACAATGAGACACACAATGAGACACACAATGAGACACACAATGAGACACACAATGAGACACACAATGAGACACACAATGAGACACACAATGAGACACACAATGAGACACACAATGAGACACACCACAAGTGGGGAAAAGATCAAACATATATATGGTCCCCAATTAGAGGTAATGACACTCAGCTGCCTCTAATTGGGAACCATCAACAAACCAAACCTAGAAAATAAAACATAGAACAAAAAACACCCCTGCTCACGTCCTGACCAAAACCACCATAGCGCAGACAAAAGGGCTATCTATGGCCAGGACGTGACACCCTTCTTGATTCTGCTCCGGTAGCTCTCCTTCTGTTTCTCCTGGGCCTTAATCCATGTTCAGTCTCACCTTGATTGATAACAGGAATAAATGCTATTCTATTTTGTATTACAAATACATTTCTTCCATATCTCTTGGAGTGACAGAAAATAAATTAACAGCGGACAATAATTTTTACCTGGTCAAAAACCTCCACGTCCTCCTCAGTCTGTAGGTGGTCCTCGAAGGCGTTCTGATCTGGTTCGACAACTTCCACCACATCAGGTGGGGTTTCAGCGATCTGAAAGTACGTTATACAAAAATAGCATTAGACAAACAACAACAGTATATGCAATAATTGTATATACAATTGCATTGTTTACCTCAGTCAACAGCTGCGGCTCCGTCCGTACTCGGTGGAGGCCTGGACACTGCTGTTGTGTGCAAGAGAATTACCTTCAGGCCCATGACAGTCTTGAGGTTCTGGTTGGTCCATTCACCAAACCTGGAGGAGGGGGTAGGAAGGGAATATCTATTGACAATGTAAGATATTGAAATATGTCTGTTTATGTACCACAGAAAAACAAATTGTAAAAAATAAATAAAACAAACCATTGGTGACAGAATATAACCTATAACATCCGTAACTTGTTCCAGCGTTCATGACCTCGGTCACACAAGATGACCGTGGGTGTTGAAGATGTCCACCATTGCCTTGAAAGTGGCCTTGCCAGTCTCGTCCTTGATGGGTATCATACAAAACCAAAATCTATTTTTGGTTCCAAGCACGTTTTTTAATGAGTTACAGAAGGGAATTTAAGAGCTAAGCACATACTCGTCCTGTACTGACCGTAATGGGTATTGCCTCCACTTACTTGCCCAGCTGTCCACCTCCTTGACAATTCCCTGTCAGAAGAAGTGTAGGTTGATTTTGGCAATCATGCACTTCACTCCGGAATGTCCAGCATGTAGCACGGCCTCCTCCTTAGTAAAAATCACCCTCCTGTGTGGCTGGCCATCCTTCCCCCGTAGGTACATATGATTGTCTAACAAGTTGGAAGAGAAGAGGTGTTTAAATACTCAAGTCTAAGTACATTTGCACTGCTGTCTTTCTCTGTTTCTCTCTTTCCATCTCTCTCTCTGTCTGTCTTCAACTCTTTTCCCACCTCTCCCTCTCTCTCCTCTCACTTTCATCCTTTCTTTCTCACTGCCCCCTCTCTGTGTCTGTCTAGTGAAGACACCTAGTTAAGGGCATTTGGAATGACCATAATTGCTTACGCCTATCCATTTGATTGATCAGGTTTAACTTATAGCTAGACACCTTAATATGACGCATCCTCCTTCCTTCGCGACCGCTACGGAGGTAAAATAGAGCCAAACAACCAGCATAGCAACGGACGCTTTGGTTCGTTATGTAATCCGGTTAGAATTTTGCATGTTATAGCAACAGCTCTTGTGCATTCTACTATTATAACTCAACAGTAAGTTTAGACCCCGACTGAGTTCCTAAAGTATTTTTGGGGGTTGGTGGCCCTAGCGGCCGGGGGCCCTAAGCAACCGCTTATGTCGCCTATGCCTAGGGCCGGCCCTGCTTCTACCCTTAACCACTAACCCCTGACCTGTTCAACCCCCTGCTTTGGTGGTACTGACAGTTGACACTCTCTCCCTCTCTCTCTCTCCCCCTCTTTCACCCCTCCTCTCTCTCCCCCCTAATTCTCTCTCTCTCTTGCTCTCAGATTGTGAGGAAGCTGCACCAGTTCACCTATGATCTGTTTATCCAGGCCCAGTCTCTGCCCACCAGAGTCAGCTATCCAGAGATGATCTCTGAGATTGTCAGCGTTCACGTGCCCAAGATCCTCACAGGCATAGTTCAGCCAATCCTCTTTCACAATGCACCTTGTTAGAGGTTCAACCTATCACAAAACACCCTGCAAGAGGTTCAACCCAGGACCGGCCCTAGGCATAAGTTACTTTTTTTGTGGGGGGGCTCAGTTTTAAATTTGGTAGTGCATCAGCAGTTTTTCTCTTGTAAATGTCAGTCTCTGAAAGTTACTCAATCAGCCCATGTCAGTAAACATTTGTTTGTTTAGAGTGGTAAGCCAGCTATCTACACCTTGTAGTAATCATGGCCAACTAATGACCAGGCACACATGTGCCCAGGCGCCTGACCACCAGGGGGCCTCCATTGATGTTGTCAGCCACTCTCACTCAGATATCATATGAACGTGACATAAGTCAAGGCTAAATGTGTTGATTTTTAGGACATTTGCTTTAAAACTGATCGTTTCTCTCTACCCCATGATAATATTTGTAGAATTGTTGGAAATTTGCTTTAAAACTGCATGATCTTCTGGCTGCCCCTTGTGTAGAATTTCAGGAAATGTGATTTAAAACCACAACATTTTCTCTACACCCCATAGCTAAATGCGTTGAATTTCAGGAAATGTACTTTAAAACTTAAATTTGCGTTATCTTGCCGTAAAGAGGGGGACCACAAAAATGTTTTACCCGCATGATGTGGGGCCCCAAAACGCTAGGGCCAGCCCTTATTCAACCTATCACAAAACACCTTGCTAGAGGACCAACCATTGACTACATGAATGGACAAAGCCGTCGATGATGTCACACCATTAATTTCTATGTGAAGACTCAATGTCGCATTTGAAGGTTAGGAAGTCGGTTTTAGCCTGCTAAAATGGCGTCTCATGGGGAGATGTATGTCGACATAACATGCACAGTTTGAGCTACTCCAGGAAGGGACGTTGCAGGCTAGCTCAGTGCTGCCCCCTCTCTTTGAGTATCTCAAGTTGAAGGCCGACCGGGGTGCTGCAGGCTACCATAGCAACTCAATAATCCTTATAACTTCTTCTTTGAAAGGAATGTCTTTTTTTTAATTTTTTATATAATCGGTTAAAGAACACACATCTGTTCTAATATAAGCAATTATTGGTAACATGGTTGTGTTCGAATGCTATTGGTTTTTGTTTTTCTCCAATATTTTCCCATTCACTATAATGGGAGATCCTGCATTCTGGAAACAACAGCCTGCAGTTCCGCAGTCGGCCTTGAACTTCATGGCTTCAATGAGAGGGGTCAGTTGGTCTCCCCAGGGTCCAACTCTTCCTTTGGGTTGATTACGTTGGACGCCCTGATCTCAAGCTAGGGTTTGCTGCTGAATGTACATTTCAGACTGTTGTTTTTCCCTTTTTTTCTTTTCAGTTTACTGTTATATACTCTTTCATAGTTTCAGTAAATATAGTAGTATGTTAAACACTGTCAAAATAAGACATCATTCTTCTGAATAACACAGCATTCATACTCTACAGACATTTATATATAACACAATATCTGTTCATATAGAATGCATTATATGTTGCATATTCTATAAAAACAAATCAGACTTCTTTAAAATTCTAACTAATAAAACAATCTATATTCCACATCACAGGGGGCCCTTGCTTTATTTAGCATCTTGTGATTTGTATCTAAGTTTTCTAAGTGAGAGGGAAACATACAGGCTGTATCCAAAATGACATCCTATACCTTTCAGTGCACTACATTTGAGTAGGACCCATAGGGCTCTGGTCAAAATTAGTGCACTATATAGGGAATAGGGTGCCAATTTCTGACTCAATCACAGTAATTTTCTATAAAAAACATATATTTATCCCTCAGGTAAGGTATTACCATCTATTGAAGTATTGAGCTTCATCAATACTTTATCCTATCTGAGTTCACATTTCTACTTACCAAATAAATACCTTACCTCACTATTCCAAAAAGTGTGTCCATCAATCAAATTCATTTATGAAGCCCTTCTTACATCAGCTGATGTCACAGAGTGCTGTACAGAAACCCAGCCTAAAACCCCAAACAGCAAGCAATGTAGGTGTAGAAGCATAGTGGCTAGGAAAAACTCCCTAGAAAGTCCAGAACCTAGGAAGAAACCAGGCTATGAGGGGTGGCCAGTCCTCTTCTGGCTGTGCCGGGTGGAGATTATAACAGAACATGGCCAAGATGTTCAAATGTTCATAGATGACCAGCAGGGTCAAGTAATAATAATCACAGTGGTTGTCGAGGGTGCAACAGGTCAGCACCTCAGGAGTAAATGTCAGTTGGCTTTTCATAGCCGATCATTCAGAGTATCTCTACCGCTCCTGCTGTCTCTAGAGAGTTGAAATCAGCAGGTCTGGGACAGGTAGCACGTCCGGTGAACAGGTCAGGGTTCCACAGTTGAAACTGGAGCAGCAGCACTGCCAGGTGGACTGGGGACAGCAAGGAGTCATCAGGCCAGGTAGTCCCGAGGCATGATCCTAGGGATCAGGTCCACCGGGAGAGAGAAAGAAAGAGAAGGAGACAGCATACTTAAATTCACACAGGACACTGGATAAGACAGGAGAAATACTCCAGATATAACAGACTGACCCTAGCCCCCTGACACAAACTACTGCAGCATAAATACTGGAGGCTGAGACAGGAGGGGTGTCGTGAGACACTGTGGCACGATCCTACGATACCCCCGGACAGGGCCAAACAGGTAGGATATAACCCCACCCACTTTGCCAAAGCACAGCCCCCACACCACTAGAGGGATATCTTCAACCACCAATTTACTATCCTGAGACAAGGCCGAGTATAACCCACAAAGATCTCCGACACGGCACAACCAAAGGGGGGGCACCAACCCGGACAGGAAGATCACGTCAGTGACTCAACCCACTCAAGTGATGCACCCCTCCTAGGGACGGCATGGAAGAGCACCAGTAAGCCAGTGACTCAGCCCCTGTAATAGGGTTAGAGGCAGAGAATCCCAGTGGAGAGGGGAACCGGCCAGGCAGAGAAATTCTTTGGTTCTAGTCAAGATTCTAGCAGCCGTGTTTAGCACTAACTGAAGTTTATTTAGTGCTCTATCCGGGTAGCCGGAAAGTAGAGCATTGCAGTAGTCTAACCTAGAAGTGACAAAAGCATGGATACATTTTTCTGCATCATTTTTGGACAGAAAGTTTCAGATTGTTGCAATGTTACGTGGATGGAAAAACGCTGTCCTTGAAACAGTCTTGATATGTTCTATTCAGTGAGGTTATATGTTCACAACATTGCAGAAAGGAAACGAAGCCAACACAATTCCCTATTCTACTTGAGAAACACAATACATTTCTATCTCTTTCTGGGGGAAAAATGTTGCATCTTGAAAAGGCCCCAGTGATCATCTGCTTATGGGTCTTGTAGTTTTTATTTCTCAGCCCAAAAAGAGCCCACAACAAATATGATTAACAACAACTGAGTAGAACAAGTTCAGTGTTCAACTACAGCAATCTAGTGGACGGCCCTGTAACTGCAACACGCAGCGAAGGAAGACCACCTGGCAGTGATGTAGGACTGGGTTAGGACTGACAGTCTGCCACATTGATACCAACCACATTAGTTCTACATGCTGGAACAATGTTAAATCATCATGAAAAGACAGAAATCATCAGGAATGAGAGATGATGAACTCCTTATAATGAATGCCTCAACAATCTGTCTTTCCCTCAATGTTTTATGTTGAAATCCTCACATGTTGATGAAACCGGATAAGAATATGGTTTAGGGCAGGCTCAACCCCTAAGCTGTATCCAATGTCCAAACTAGTACGACACTTAGTATGAAGCATGTACTCTAAGTGGTATGGTAGTATGGACATTGGACAGGGCCTAAATAGTCTAGTTCAACAGCCACTGTGTCTACAAGGTATTGTCCCAAATGGCACCCTTTATAGTGCACTACTTACCCTATCCCCTAATATAGTGCACTAATTTTGACCAGGCCTCTGGTTAAAGTAGTGCACTATATAGTGAATATGGTCTAATTTGGGACGCACACTCTGACCCGTCTAAACCAGAACCAATGTCACATTGAATCGCTCTGATTCCTGTGGGTTTTTAAAACAGTCCATCTAGACTCTCTGGTTGTATAAAAAATTAAAAACATTCTTCTTTCTGTTAGTTAACTGTTTTAGTACATCTCTCAACAGCAAGGAGTGACATTACTTTGACTGAAAGCCACAAGTCTATTTTAGTTCATTAAATTGGACATCTGAAAGACCCGACGGTAAAAAGCCCGGCTCTGTCTGAGTAACATCCTGCACTGCGGCCATGTTAAGTACACACACACACACACACACACACACACACACACACACACACACACACACACACACACACACACACACACACACACACACACACACACACACACACACACACACACACACACACACTCTCAGTTCTAACCAACTCTCTTAACAACTATTTGTCTCCTCATAGATGACGTAGAACTGAGTGATCGAGTGCTGAAATATCACATCTCTAAATGTATTATTTGCAACGTTGCCCTTGACTTTAAAAGGGCCGGCGTCTCGTACAGTTAAAATGATCAAAAATACATGTGTTGACGTCGACATTTGAACTTTTAGTTGTGATTCCATTTGATTTGTGTGTGTTTGTGGTCTTCCAGCCATTTGTAGTGGAAGTACTGGGGAGTAGAGACGAGGCTTGCGACATCACAGTCACTGTATTGGAAGTACTGGGGAGTAGAGACGAGGCTTGCGACATCACAGTCACTGTAGTGGAAGTACTGGGGAGTAGAGACGAGGCTTGCGACATCACAGTCACTGTAGTGGAAGTACTGGGGAGTAGAGACGAGGCTAGCGACATCAGTCACTGTAGTGGAAGTACTGGGGAGTAGAGACAAGGCTTGCGACATCACAGTCACTGTAGTGGAAGTACTGGGGAGTAGAGACGATGCTTGCGACATCACAGTCACTGTAGTGGAAGTACTGGGGAGTAGAGACGAGGCTTGCGACATCACAGTCACTGTAGTGGAAGTGCTGGGGAGTAGAAACGAGGCTTGTGACATCACATGTCCAAATGAATATCCCAGGAGTAGGTCTGACTGGTTATGCGTTAGGTTGCAACATGGTCTCATGAGCTAAATGTTCGATTTTAATGTACAGCAGTTGTATATGATGTTTTGTTGCAGTAAAACGATTTTCATGTAAAATTCACATTCCTGTGAGATTCCTTGTGCTTTTGGGCTATTGTAGGCACTTGCTAACAGAATGTTCCACAACATAATTGATTAGGAGAATGCTTAGGATAGTAAATCTCACTAGACAGTGTGGTCAACCCTTTGGCCACTTGACTTGGGGCACAAAAAAATTACAATTATAAACCAAAGCAGCAGCACATAAAACAATACTAGAATTAACATCTACACACTGAATTCCACAACACACATAAAACAATACTAGAATTAACATCTACACTCTGAATTCCACAACACACATAAAACAATACTAGAATTAACATCTACACTCTGAATTCCACAGCACACATAAAACAATACTAGGATTAACATCTACACTCTGAATTCCACAACACACATAAAACAGTACTAGAATTAACATCTACACTCTGAATTCCACAACACACATAAAACAATACTAGAATTAACATCTACACTCTGAATTCCACAACACACATAAAACAATACTAGAATTAACATCTACACTCTGAATTCCACAACACACATAAAACAATACTAGAATTAACATCTACACTCTGAATTCCTCAACATATTGGGTGCATCTGAAATAGCAGCCTATTCACAATATAGAGCAACGATGGGCCCTGGTCAAAAGTAGTGCACTATATGGTAAATAGGGTGCCATTTGGGACGCAGATCCTGGTTTATCAGCCAGTTGTAGAGGTGTAACCCACACTATGTGGCCAGGGCTCACAGGGCTGCGGTGGAATGGTAATAAACAGGACTATTGGGACTATTAACACAACCCAGTCCATTAACAACCAATTAACGGACTATTCATATTTTACCAGACAGCCCCTCTCATCTCACTGTGGTTTAAAGGAAGATGTCCCAGGAGTGTGTGAGAGAGTGAGTGAGTGAGAGAGTGAGAGAGTGAGAGAGAGAGAGTGAGAGAGTGAGAGAGAGAGAGAGAGAGAGAGAGAGAGAGTGTGTGGTTTAAAGGAGGATTTCTTAGGAGTGGGAGTGAGAGAGAGAGAGAGAGAGAGAGAGAGAGAGAGAGAGAGAGAGAGAGAGTGAGAGGGGGTGTGGTTTAAAGGAGGATGTCCTAGGAGTGAGAGAGAGAGAGCATAAAGAAGCCGGTGTAAAGAGAGGAGAGAGGACTGGTGTAATGGTCTGGATGGAGGGAAGAGGAGGAGGAGAGAGGAGATGGAGATAAAAAACGGGGAGGTGGAGAAGAAAGGGAGAGAAGGAAAGGACTGGAAGATGGACAGAAGGTGTAGAGGGTTGGAAAAAAGGGAGAAAGAGGGGAGGAGGAGGTGAAAAGGGAGAGAGGACTGGGGAAATGGTCTGGAGAAGGTGGAGAGGACTGGGAAGATTGTCTGGAGAAGGTGGAAAGGGAATAGGGAGGATTATATGGAAAGCAGGGTTGGGGAATAACAGATTACATGTAATCTGATTACAAAAAATGTAATCAGTTGTGTTCCAATAAAAAATATCGTAATCAGATTACAGATTGTTTTCAAAAACGACATGATTACTTCTCGGATTACTTTTAAATTCAGACAGGATGTTTGCAAAAATTAAAAAAAACATTATGACACCTTTCTGTTTTCTCAAAAAGGCGCAAGTTTAAGTTTGTTCCACCTTAGCGAGTCAGAGACCACTATGATGACATACCAAATGCGTTTGATAGATGCTTTTTCTCTTCTAATGCTTCTTAAGGAGAAAGTAATCAGATTACATTACTGAGTTTGGGTAATCCGAAAGTAATCAAATTACGTTACTGAGTTTGGGTAATCCAAAAGTTACGTTACTGACTACAATTTTGGACAGGTAACTTGTAACTAACGGATTCAATTTAGAAAGTAACCTACCCAACCCTGGAGAGACAACCTGATTGCAACATAAGGAGAAAGACAGCTTTTTGCAGCTGGTCTCAGTCTGGGGCGTGTTGTGACAGAGTTAAAATGTGGGCAAAGTCACGAGGCGCAGCCCTACGAACTCATTCACACTAGAATGTCCACTTACTGGTTCCTATTCTATGAACTGGGATCAGGGTGGACAGTAGGACTATATAGCTCAGGGAAACTCACAGTCTCAGAGAGGGAGAAGGAGGGAGAGAGAGCAAGAGAGAGGGGGGGATAGATGGAGAGAGAGAGAGGGATAGATAGAGAGAGAGAGCGAGAGAAGGAGGGAGAGCGGGAAGAGAGAGGGAAGAGATAGGGAGGGAGAGCGGGATGAGAGAGATGGAGAGAGGGAAAAGATAGAGAGAGAGAGAGAGAGAGAGGGAAAAGAGAGAGAAAGAGAGGGGGGAGAGAGAGAGAGAGAGAGAGGGGGAGAGAGAGAAGGCCCATTATGACCTCAGTAAGTCACAGTCGAACATGTACTTGTCTTTACTTGAAAAGTATGATTTATTTTCCTAGCAGTAAGAGTAGGGTTAAGAGAGGAAGTGAAGGAGAGTAAAAGGGAGATGGAATGAAAGGGAGAGAGAGATTGAGAGGAAGTGAATGAGAGGACAGACAGCAGGTTGTATCAGATTTCCTCCTCTGGGTGTAGATGTGGTCTTAGATGTCTCTCTGGGCTGCTGATTAACGTGTGTGTGTGTCTGCATGTGTGTCAAGTCAAAGTCACCATTATTAGTCAGTTGTACAACCAAATGCCTTCAACCGAAATGTGTCTTCCGCATTTAACCCAACCCCTCTGAATCAGAGAGGTGCGGGGGGCTGCCTTAATCGACATCCACGTCTTCGGCGCCCGGGGAACAGTGGGTTACCTGCCTTGTTCGGGGGCAGAACAGATTTTTTTCCTTGTCAGCTTGGGGATTCGAACTTTCAACCCTCCGGTTACAAGTCCAACACTCTAACCACTAGGCTACCTGCCGAGAGTGTGTGTGTGTGTCTGTGTGTCTGTGTTTGTGCCCGAGCAGAGGTGAGGAACTTCAGATTTAATTTCCCCCAGCACCAGATATTACGCCCCTCCGCCCTCTCTCATTGTGTTTTTATTGGAATAAAACATGGGGGATGTGTTAGTGTGGAATTGTTAATCTATATCTTAATATCTCTGTGTGTTCAGTATTATGTACTGAGAAAGTGTTATAGTGGTTGATACCTAACAGCTTTTCAGTAGCCGGACCGCTAGTGGAAAACAACTTTTGTCCAAAATAGCACCCTATTCCCTATACAGAGCTGTTACGAGCCAGCTGTCCTTGATGTTGACCACTCCACTACTGGAGGAGGTTGAGCCCAAGTGCAGAGGAATTAGGAAACAATGAGATCTCAAAAGTCTGGGTTTTATCTTTGGCTCTTTACTTCAGAGAAAAAGTCTTAGGCCACACTTTAAATTATTGTGTCCCAGAGTAACTTAAACAACTCCGCTTGGGAGGCAATACAAAAAGGTAATCCAAAACAGAGAGAAATCTCTCAACATGAGTCCAGAAACATCCTTCCAAAAGTCCACAAAAGGAAACAAAAAAACATAGAATCCAAGTTCAAATATTAGAAGTCAGAAAAATATCAGACACAAGGAATCCTAGAGAATGACAACACTTAGACCAACATCAGGACTGAACATGAACAAAAGGGCAGTGGGGCCTTAAATAGGGTTTGTCATTAAAAGTAATACAACACAGGTGAGGCCATTACTAACAACAATTAACACAAGAGAATCAATGTTGGTTGACATAACGCCATCTAGAGGTGAAGTCAAGGGGCTTCAGACAAAACATTACAGAACCCCCTCTTTTAGGAACGGCTCCTGACGTTCCCAATAGCTCGGGTTGAGTGGAGACGATGAAAGTCTCTGATCAAACTCTTGTCCAGGATATGGTGAGTGGGGACCCAAGACCGTTCCTCCGGCCCATATCCTTCCCAGTCCACTAGAAACTGCTGTCTACCACGGACCAGTCGAGTGTCCAATATCCGCTTGACCCTGTATGCTGGCTGGCCGTCGATGATCTGTGGTGCTGGGGGTGGCCTGGTGGCAGGAGACAGAGGACTGTATTTGACAGGTTTTAAGAGGGAAACATGAAAGGTGGGATGAATGCGCAACGACTTGGGAAGTAGGAGACGGTAGGAAACAGGGTTTACTTTCCTTAAAACCTTGAAGGGACCTATGAATCTTGGAGCCAACTTGCGTGCTTCAACTCAAGGGGAAGGTCCTTGCTGGACAACCAGACCTTCTGCCCTGGCCGTAGAGATGGTGCTGGTCTGCGGCGACGGTTGGCCCGTTGCTGTTGTAGCTGTGAAGCCTTCAGAAGCGCAGCTCGGGCCTTCTTCCACACCCTGTGGCATCGTCGAACGAGATGTTGGGCAGCCGGAACCCCCACCTCAGTCTCTTGCTCAGAAAACAAAGGAGGTTGATAACCAAACTGGCATTCAAAAGGTGACATACCCGTTGAGGAATGGCGAAGAGTATTATGGGCAAATTCTGCCCATATCAGGTGTTTGCTCCAGGTCATTGGGTTGGATGAAGCTAGACATCTCAAGGTTGTCTCTATCTCTTGGTTAGTTCTTTCAGTCTGTCCATTAGACTGGGGATGAAAACCAGATGACAGACTTGCTGAAGCCCCAATCAGCTGGCAGAAGGCCTTCCAGAACCTGGATGCAAACTGAGGACCACGGTCTGAAACAACATCTTGGGGAAAGCCATGCAACCTAAAAATATGCTGCAATACAACCTCAGCAGTCTGTGGAGCTGAAGGAAGTCTTGGCAATGGAATAAGGTGGCAAGCCTTTGAAAATCTATCCACAACTACCAAAATCACTTTGTTACCTTGGGAGAGTGGTAGACCCGTTACAAAGTCCATAGAAATATGTGACCAAGGCCGAGCAGGGACCGGGAGGGGTAGCAGGTGACCTTGTGGACGAGACCTGGAATCCTTATGCTGGGCACAAATGGGGCAGGCAGCAACAAAGGATTTGACATCTCCAGCAATCTTTGGCCACCAGAAGCGTCTGGAAAGGAAGTCAAGAGTCCTACTGACTCCTGGGTGGCATGTGATTGATGAGGAATGCCCCCATTGTAAAACATCGGTGCGCACTCTCTTGGGTACAAAAAGACGGCCAGGTGGCCCATTACCCGGGTCAGCCTCCTGCTGCTGTGCTTCTCTCACAATGGTCTCTATTCCCCATCTAACTGGAGCCAGAATCTTGGAGGGGGATGATCGCCACCGGGTTGAAACCATGTTGGGTGGATCAAACTGCCTGGAGAGAGCATCAGGTTTCTGATTCTTAGAGCCTGGTCGATAGGAGAGAACAAAGTCAAAGCGATTAAAAATAGAGCCCATCGGGCCTGGCGAGAGTTCAGTCTCTTGGCTTCTTGGATATAAGTTAGATTCTTGTGGTCAGTCCATACAACAAAGGGATGTTTGGCGCCCCAACCAGTGCCTCCACTCCTCCAATGCTAGCTTGACTGCTAATAACTCCCTGTTACCAATATCATAATTTCTTTCACTAGAAGATAGCTTGTGTGAAAAGAAGGCACAAGGATGCAATCTGTCGTCTCTTCTGGCCCGCTGGGAAAGTACAGCGCCGACCCCTACCTCAGAGGCATCCACCTCGACTATGAAGGGCAGCTCAGGGTCGGGATAGTGAGAATGGGCGCTGAAGTAAATCTGTCTTTAGTTTGCAGAAAGCCTTCTCAGCTTCGTCTGTCCACTGGAAGCCCTTAATATTCTTCCTAGTAAGAGTCGTAAGTGGAGCAGCAATGGCACTGAAATTGCGTATGAACTTTCGATAAAAATTGGAAAAGCCGAGAAAACGTTGTACCTGCTTACTGGACGTGGGTTGAGGCCAATCTTTAACCGCTTTGGTTTTGGCAGTGTCCATCTGGATATGACCTTTAGATACAATGAAGCCCAAAAGGAGACCTCTTGAACATGGAACTCACTCTTCTCAAGTTTGATGAACAGATGGTTTCTCAGGAGCTGCTGGAGGACTAGGCGAACATGCTGCACGTGTTCCTGGAGGTCCTTGGAAAAGATAAGAATGTCATCCAAATAAACAAATACAAATCTGTTCAGCATGTCTCTTAACACATCATTAATCAAAGCTTGAAATACAGCAGGGGCATTTCCCAGACCGAAAGGCATGACTCTCATAGTGGCCCGTTGGTGTATTAAAAGCGGTCTTCCATTCATCACCAGCGCGGATGCGGACCAGATGATAAGCATTTCGAAGGTCCAGTTTAGTGAATACAGTTGACCCCTGAAGCAACTCGAAGGCAGTAGACATTAATGGAAGAGGATAACGGTTCTTTATGGTGATCTTATTGAGACCCTGTAATCAATACAGGGTCGGAGACCCCATCCTTCTTAGCAACAAAGAAGAATCCAGCTCCTGCTGGTGAAGTCAAGGGACGTATAAAGCCAGATTTCAGGGCCTCGTGAATATAGTCCTCCATGGCCTTCCTCTCTGGTGGGGAAATGGAAAATAGTCTCCCCCTAGGAGGGCACATTCCAGGCAACAAGTCGATGGCACAATCATAAGGTCTGTGAGGGGGCAAGGATGAGGCCGCCTTCTTGCTGAACACCTCTAGCAAGTCTGCATAGTCAGGGGGAACACGGGATAACTCTGGAGGAGTCCCGGATGATTGCAGGGTAGTCTGACTTAACTTGGGAGAGACAAGAAGTTCAAGAGATGAAGTAGCGAGACACAAGTTATTACAATGAGGCCCCCATTTGACAATGTTACCAGAGAACCAGTTAATCTGGGGGTTATGATGGGCTAGCCAAGGAAAACCAAGGATTAAAGGGAATTCTGGTGACTTGATTACATAAAACTGTATAGTCTCTTGGTGACCCTCAATCCAAGTAGTACAGGAATAGTGCTCAGACTCACCCGACCAGAACCCAGGGTCTTCCATCCAATGCTGTAATGGTCAGGGGTTCCTCAAGGTTGGTAAGTGGCAGCTGAAGATGTCTGGCAATTTCCAAATCCATAAAGTTCCCAGCAGCCCGGAATCCACAAAGGCCTTTAGGGGATGTGACTGATTGTTCCATAAAAGATGAGTAGACAAGAAAACCCCAGAAGATGCTGAGTTGGGAGAAATAGTCTCTCTCATCACAGTCCTCCTTCACTGGACAAGAGTTGGCTTTTCCCGAAAGAATCGGGCAGAGAGCTCGAAAGTGGCCAGGTTCACCACAGTACAAGCAGCATCTTTCCTTGATCCTGCGGTTCCGCTCAGACTGGGAGAGCCGTGATCGGCCCAGCTGCATGGGCTCCTCAGTGCAAGTCACAGATGAGGCAGGGTGATCATGAGGCAGGTGCAGTACCAAGGGATGTTGATTGGGAACATACCTAGAAGACATTGTGCGCTCCCGACGCCTCTCTCGAAGACGATTATCTAATCGAATTGCCATAGCAATCAGGGACTCTAGGTCCGTTGCAGGATCACGGGCTGCCAATTCGCCCTTGAGTTCATCAGAAAGTGCTCTATTGAAAGCCACAGTCAATGCTTCCGGGTTCCAGCCACTCTCCATAGCTAGGGTTCGAAACTCCACGGCTAATTCTGCGACACTTTGAGTGCCCTGACTTAGCTGAAGGAGGCGGCTAGCTGCCTCACGTCCCCTTACTGGATGTTCAAACACCCTCCTCATCTCGTCAATAAAGCAACTGTAATCAGAACAGACTGCTGGTTGTGGAGACTGCTCCCACAGTGCAGTGGCCCAGGCTAGGGCCTTCCCAGATAAAAGGGTAATAACATAAGCTACCTTGCTACGTGAAGTTGGAAACTTATTAGGTTGTAATTCAAAGTTCAGTGAGCACTGTGTGAGGAAGCCTTTGCATCTGCCAAGGCTTCCATCGTACCTTTCAGGGTGCGGTAGATGAACCTCAAAGTTGCTGGGAGGTGCTGGTGGAGCTTGGGGCTGAGAATCAGTATCCCGCTGTGGGTTCAAAAGTATTTGAAGGTGCTGCAAGATCTCTGTGAAGGCTTGACCCAGTTTTGATACAGCAGCTTCCTGTTGTGCAAGAGCTTGTTCATGTCGTTCCATGGTGGCTGCCTGGCTTGAAACAGCAGCTAAGATGCGTTCTGCTTTGGACAACGGTTGAGCTTCCTCTGCTGGGCCTGTATCCATGGTTCAGTCCTACTGTTACGAGCCAGCTGTCCTTGATGTTGACCACTCCACTACTGGAGGAGGTTGAGCCCAAGTGCAGAGGAATTAGGAAACAATGAGATCTCAAAAGTCTGGGTTTTATCTTTGGCTCTTTACTTCAGAGAAAAAAGTCTTAGGCCACACTTTAAATGATTGTGTCCCAGAGTAACTTAAACAACTCCGCTTGGGAGGCAATACAAAAAGGTAATCCAAAACAGAGAGAAATCTCTCAACATGAGTCCAGAAACATCCTTCCAAAAGTCCACAAAAGGAAACAAAAAAACATAGAATCCAAGTTCAAATATTAAAAGTCAGAAAAATATCAGACACAAGGAATCCTAGAGAATGACAACACTTAGACCAACATCAGGACTGAACATGAACGAAAGGGCAGTGGGGCCTTAAATAGGGTTTGTCATTAAAAGTAATACAACACAGGTGAGGCCATTACTAACAACAATTAACACAAGAGAATCAATGTTGGTTGACATAACGCCATCTAGAGGTGAAGTCAAGGGGCTTCAGACAAAACATTACACAGAGCACTATGGGCCCTGGACTATGGGCCCTGGACTCTCTGGCCTCTAGGTCACCAGGTCGGGGAGAGGGTACTGTCACGTGTGCTCCCTCTCCGGCCTCTAGGTCACCAGGTCGGGAAGAGGGTACTGTCACGTGTGCTCTCTCTCCGGCCTCTAGGTCACCAGGCTGCTCGTTATGGTGCACATCTGTCACCAGCGTTATGCGCATAATGAATCTTCCCTGGACTCCATCACCTCCTTGATTACCTGCCCTATATATGTCACTCCCTTTGGTTTCTTCCCCAGTCGTCATTGTTCCTGTTCTATGTCGGTGTGCTGTTCGTGTTTCTTGTTTTGTTCATTTGTTAATTAAATGTATTCACTCCCTGAACTTGCTTCCCGCCTCTCAGCGTACATCGTTACACATTCTCCATACCTCCATTTACCCTGAGTAAACTACCAGGCAGGAGGGTGTGGGTTCAACTACTACACAGATAAATTATACATAATACATTTTCTCATAGCTTACAAGACTCGTCTGAAGGTCCCCCGGTACCAGTTGAGAAAATGAATGGAAGTATATATGGAGACTGTTTAGTGCCAAAAATAACATGTAACACGGCTTAGACTCTGATGGGTTAAACACTGTAATAATAACACCTACACACCAATGCAATGATAGATATTAGATATCTTTCTCTCCCCTGGATGTAATAGCCCAACTACAACTCTCAGCTGCAACCATCACAGGACATATTCTAACCAGCTCTCACAGTCTCACCTCAGAATTAGATGTTCATCCATGTTTCTCAAACTTCAATGTTTTTTTTTCTTCTTTCGAAGTTGTTGCAAAAGTCAAATTTTGAAGTGTTTGTTTATGCATGAACTCTGAATGGTTAAGGTTAGGCATTAACTCTGAATGGTTAAGGTTAGGCATTAACTCTGAATGGTTAAGGTTAGGCATTAACTCTGAATGGTTAAGGTTAGGCATTAACTCTGAATGGTTAAGGTTAGGCATTAACTCTGAATGGTTAAGGTTAGGCATTAACTCTGAATGGTTAGGGTTAGGGTTTGGGATAGGCTGAAAACAAAAATATAAAAACAACTTTCTATCACTGGATTCAACCTTGCTACCTTTTGCCCTTTGGAATCAGAAGCAGATGCTTATGCCTACCCACCATCCCTGTGGACTGGCATACATGTCTTAAGCAGACCACCATAGTGCCTGTGCCCAAGAACACTAAGGCAACCTGCCTAAATGACTACCGACCCGTAGCACTCACATCTGTAGCCATGAAGTGCTTTGAAAGGCTGGTCATGGCTCACATCAACACCATTATCCCAGAAACCCTAGACCCACTCCAATTTGCTTACCGCCCCAACAGATCCACAGATGATGCAATCTCTATTGCACTCCACACTGCCCTTTCCCACCTGGACAAAAGGAACACCTATGTGAGAATGCTATTCATTGAATACAGTTCAGCGTTCAACACCATAGTGCCCTCAAAGCTCATCAATAAGTTAAGGACCCTGGGACTAAACACCTCCCTCTGCAACTGGATCCTGGACTTCCTGACGGGCCGCCCCCAGGTGGTGAGGATAGGTAGCAACACATCCGCCACGCTGATCCTGAACACAGGGGCCCCTCAGGGGTGCGTGCTCAGTCCCGTCCTGTACTACCTGTTCACTCATGACTGCACGGCCAGGCACGACTCCAACACCATCGGTATGTTTGCCGATGACACAACAGTGGTAGGCCTGATCACCGACAACGACGAGACAGCCTATAGGGAGGAGGTCAGAGACCTGGCCGTGTGGTGCCAGGACAACAAGCTCTCCCTCAACGTGATCTAGACAAATAAGATGATTGTGGACTACAGGGACCGAGCACGCCCCCATTCTCATGGACAGGGCTGCAGTGGAGCAGGTTGAGAGCTTCAAGTTCCTTGGTGTCCACATCACCAACAAACTAACATGGTCCAAGCACACCAAGACAGTCATGAAGAGGGCACGACAAAACCTATTCCCCCTCGGGAGACTGAAAAGATTTGGCATGGGTGCTCAGATACTCAAAAGGTTCAACAGCTGCACCATCGAGAGCATCCTGACTGGTTTCATCACTGCCTGGTATGGCAACTGCTCGGCCTCCGACTGCAAGGCACTACAGAGGGTAGTGCGAACGGCCCAGTACATCACTGTGGTCAAGCTTCCTGCCATCCAGGACCTCTATACCAGGCGGTGTCAGAGGAAGGCCCTAAAAATTGTCAAAGACTCCAGCCACCCTAATCACCGCTGATACTCTCTGTTATCATCTATGCATAGTCACTGTAATAACTCTACCTACATGTACATATTACCTTAACTAACCGGTGCCCCCGCACATTGACTCTGTACCGGTACCCCCCTGTATATAGTCTCGCTATTTTTATTTTACTGCTGCTCTTCAATTACTTGTTACATTTATTTCTAATTCTTATCCTTATTTTTTGAAACCGCATTGTTGATTAGGGGCTCGTAAGTAAGCATTTCACTGTAAGGTCTACACCTGTTGTATTCGACGCATGTGACAAATACAATTGTATTTTACTTTATTTGTCCACAACACCCTAGCAAAACCGAAACCTTAAAGGTAACAGCACTCTCTGTTGCCCCTAGTGACCGGTTTTCACGCCGTCTCATAACATCCTACAACATGGATGGACGTCGAATACTGACTTGTATCACGGGTGACCTGGCTGCATATTCTCCTACAGAATTACTACAGCAAGCTGAAGCATGGCTGATCATTACAATACTATGTGTGTGTGAATGTTTGGGGGTCAACACACATTTACATTTTAACAGAGGCAGAATATGCTTCCATTTGTCTGAGGTCTAGTCTCCCTTTTGAACAGGGAAGATCAGAACACATATAGGCTGTGTTTACACAGGCACCCCAGTTTAGACCTTCTTTTCCACTTATGTGTATTTTTACCAATCAAATCAGATATTTTCACATCAGATCTTTTCCTGGGCTGATCTGATCGGTCAAAATATAAATTATTGAGAGAAAAAAAGATCAGAATTGGGTTGCCTGTCTAAATGCAGCCATACACACAGACATTGTCACACACCTAGTGTGATCCGGTCTATCTCTCTGAGGATAATGTTGTTTTACGGGTCAAATGATTGAATTATTAATGCGACTGCAAAAAACAATCGTCTCTTGTCAGCTGTGATTTTGATAGGATCCTCACACAGCTGCCCTCGAACACAAACACATACGCACGCACGCACAACCCCCCCTGCCCAAACACACACACACTCATACTAATCCAATAATGCAGCATCTGCAGAAGAATGTGCTTCTTTTATTGTGTGTTATTGACTTTACTGAGTTAACAGCAGAACAATAGAGGGAGTTATAGTGGAGTATACTGAGATAGCAGCAGGAGGGAGTTATAGTGGAGTATATTGAGTTAACAGCAGGACAAAAGAGGGAGTTATAGTGGAGTATACTGAGTTAGCAGCAGGAGGGGGTTATAGTGGAGTATATTGAGTTAGTTGCAGGACAATAAAGGGAGTTATAGTGGAGTATATTGAGTTAGCAGCAGGAGGGGGTTATAGTGGAGTATATTGAGTTAGTTGCAGGACAATAGAGGGAGTTATAGTGGAGTATACTGAGATAGCAGCAGGAGGGAGTTATAGTGGAGTATACTGAGTTAGTAGCAGGACAATAGAGGGAGCTATAGTGGAGTATATTGAGTGAGCAGCAAGACAATAGAGGGAGTTACAGTGGAGTATACTGAGTTAACAGCAGGACAATAGAGGGAGTTATAGTGGAGTATATTGAGTTAGCAGCAGGAGGGGGTTATAGTGGAGTATACCGAGTTAACAGCAGGAGGGGGTTATAGTGGGGTATATTGAGAAAGTAGCAGGACAATAGAGGGAGTTATAGTGGAGTATACTGAGTTAACAGCAGGAGGGAGTTATAGTGGAGTATATTGAGTTAGCAGCAGGACAATAGACAAAGTTATAGTGGAGTATACTGAGTTAACAGCAGGAGGGAGTTATAGTGGAGTATATTGAGTTAACAGCAGGACAAAAGAGGGAGTTATAGTGGAGTATACTGAGTTAGCAGCAGGAGGGGGTTATAGTGGAGTATATTGAGTTAGTTGCAGGACAATAAAGGGAGTTATAGTGGAGTATATTGAGTTAGCAGCAGGAGGGGGTTATAGTGGAGTATATTGAGTTAGTTGCAGGACAATAGAGGGAGTTATAGTGGAGTATACTGAGATAGCAGCAGGAGGGAGTTATAGTGGAGTATACTGAGTTAGTAGCAGGACAATAGAGGGAGCTATAGTGGAGTATATTGAGTGAGCAGCAAGACAATAGAGGGAGTTACAGTGGAGTATACTGAGTTAACAGCAGGACAATAGAGGGAGTTATAGTGGAGTATATTGAGTTAACAGCAGGACAATAGAGGGAGTTACACAGCAGGACAATAGAGGGAGTTACAGTGGAGTATATTGAGTTCACAGCAAGGACAATAGAGAGTTATAGTGGAGTATGCTGAGTTAACAGCAGACAATAGAGGAGTTATAGTGGAGTATATTGAGTTAACAGCAGTTATAGTGGAGAAGAGTTAGTAGCAGGACAGGAAAGAGTTATAGTTGAGTATACTGAGTTAGCAGCAAGACAATAGAGGGAGTTATAGTGGAGTATATTGAGTTAGCAGCAGGAGGGGGTTATAGTGGAGTATACCGAGTTAACAGCAGGAGGGGGTTATAGTGGGGTATATTGAGAAAGTAGCAGGACAATAGAGGGAGTTATAGTGGAGTATACTGAGTTAACAGCAGGAGGGAGTTATAGTGGAGTATATTGAGTTAACAGCAGGAGGGAGTTATAGTGGAGTATATTGAGTTAACAGCAGGACAAAAGAGGGAGTTATAGTGGAGTATACTGAGTTAGCAGCAGGAGGGGGTTATAGTGGAGTATATTGAGTTAGTTGCAGGACAATAAAGGGAGTTATAGTGGAGTATATTGAGTTAGCAGCAGGAGGGGTTATAGTGGAGTATACTGAGTTAGTTGCAGGACAATAGAGGGAGTTATAGTGGAGTATACTGAGATAGCAGCAGGAGGGAGTTATAGTGGAGTATACTGAGTTAGTAGCAGGACAATAGAGGGAGCTATAGTGGAGTATATTGAGTGAGCAGCAAGACAATAGAGGGAGTTACAGTGGAGTATACTGAGTTAACAGCAGGACAATAGAGGGAGTTATAGTGGAGTATATTGAGTTAACAGCAGGACAATAGAGGGAGTTACAGTGGAGTATATTGAGTTCACAGCAAGACAATAGAGGGAGTTATAGTGGAGTATGCTGAGTTAACATCAGAAGGGAGTTAAAGTGGAGTATATTGAGTTAGTAGCAGGACAATAGAAAGAGTTATAGTTGAGTATACTGAGTTAGCAGCAAGACAATAGAGGGAGTTATAGTGGAGTATATTGAGTTAGCAGCAGGAGGGGGTTATAGTGGAGTATACCGAGTTAACAGCAGGAGGGGGTTATAGTGGGGTATATTGAGAAAGTAGCAGGACAATAGAGGGAGTTATAGTGGAGTATACTGAGTTAACAGCAGGAGGGAGTTATAGTGGAGTATATTGAGTTAGCAGCAGGACGATAGACAAAGTTATAGTGGAGTATACTGAGTTAACAGCAGGAGGGAGTTATAGTGGAGTATATTGAGTTAGCAGCAGGACAATAGACAAAGTTATAGTGGAGTATACTGAGTTAACAACAGGACAAGAGAGGGAGTTATAGTGGAGTTTATTGAGATAGCAGCAGGACAATAGACAGAGTTATAGTGGAGTATATTGAGTTAGCAGCAGGAGAATAGAGGGGGTTATAGTGGAGTTTTTTGAGTTAGCAGCAGGACAATAGAGGGAGTTATAGTGGAGTATATTGAGTTAGCAGCAGGAGAATAGAGGGGGTTATAGTGGAGTATATTGAGTTAGTTGCAGGACAATAGAGGGAGTTATAGTGGAGTAAATTGAGTTAGCAGCAGGAGGGGGTTATAGTGGAGTATATTGAGTTAGCAGCAGGAGGGAGTTATAGTGGAGTATATTGAGTTAGCAGCAGGAGGGGGTTGTAGTGGAGTATGTTGAGTTAGCAGCAAGACAATAGAGGGAGTTACAGTGGAGTATACTGAGTTAGCAGCAGGACATTAGACAGAGTTATAGTGGAGTATATTGAGTTAACAGCAGGACAATAGAGGGAGCTATAGTGGAGTATACTGAGTTAACAGCAGGACAATAGAGGGAGCTATAGTGGAGTATACTGAGTTAACAGCAGGAGGGAGTTATAGTGGAGTATATTGAGTTAGCAGCAGGAGGGGGTTGTAGTGGAGTATGTTGAGTTAGCAGCAAGACAATAGAGGGAGTTATAGTGGAGTATACTGAGTTAGCAGCAGGACATTAGACAGAGTTATAGTGGAGTATATTGAGTTAACAGCATGACAATAGAGGGAGCTATAGTGGAGTATACTGAGTTAACAGCAGGACAATAGAGGGAGCTATAGTGGAGTATACTGAGTTAACAGCAGGAGGGAGTTATAGTGGAGTATATTGAGTTAGCAGCAGGAGGGGGTTATAGTGGGGTATATTGAGTTAGCAGCAGGACACTAGAGGGAGTTATAGTGGATTATATTGAGTTAACAGCAGGAGGGAGTTATAGTGGAGTATTTTGAGTTAGCAGCAGGACAATAGAGGGAGTTATAGTGGAGTATATTGAGTTAGCAGCAGGAGGGGGTTGTAGTGGAGTATGTTGAGTTAGCAGCAAGACAATAGAGGGAGTTACAGTGGAGTATACTGAGTTAGCAGCAGGACATTAGACAGAGTTATAGTGGAGTATATTGAGTTAACAGCATGACAATAGAGGGAGCTATAGTGGATTATATTGAGTTAACAGCAGGAGGGAGTTATAGTGGAGTATTTTGAGTTAGCAGCAGGACAATAGAGGGAGTTATAGTGGAGTATATTGAGTTAGCAGCAGGAGAATAGAGGGGGTTATAGTGGAGTATTTTGAGTTAGCAGCAGGACAATAGAGGGAGTTATAGTGGAGTATATTGAGTTAGCAGCAGGAGAATAGAGGGGGTTATAGTGGAGTATATTGAGTTAGTTGCAGGACAATAGAGGGAGTTATAGTGTAGTATATTGAGTTAGCAGCAGGAGGGGTTATAGTGGAGTATTTTGAGTTAGCAGCAGGAGGGGTTGTAGTGGAGTATGTTGGAGTTAGCAGCAAGACAATAGAGGGAGTTATAGTGGAGTATATTGAGTTAACAGCAAGACAATAGAGGAGTTATAGTGGAGTATATTGAGTTAACAGCAAAACAATAGAGGGAGTTATAGTGGAGTATACTGGAGTTAACAGCAGGACAATAGAGGGAGTTATAGTGGAGTATATTGAGTTAACAGCAGGACAATAGAGGGAGTTATAGTGGAGTATACTGAGTTAACAGCAGGACAATAGAGGGAGTTATAGTGGAGTATATTGAGTTAACAGCAGGACAATAGAGGGAGTTATAGTGGAGTATACTGAGTTAGTAGCAGGACAATAGAGGGAGTTATAGTGGAGTATATTGAGTTAACAGCAAGACAATAATAGAGGGAGTTATAGTGGAGTATACTGAGTTAACAGCAAGACAATAATAGAGGGAGTTATAGTGGAGTATATTGAGTTAACAGCAAGACAATAATAGAGGGAGTTATAGTGGAGTATATTGAGTTAACAGCAGGACAATAGAGGGAGTTATAGTGGAGTATATTGAGTTAGTAGCAGGACAATAGAGGGAGTTATAGTGGAGTATACTGGAGTTAGTAGCAGGACAATAGAGGGAGTTATAGTGGAGTATATTGAGTTAACAGCAAGACAATAATAGAGGGAGTTATAGTGGAGTATATTGAGTTAGCAGCAGGAGGGGGTTATAGTGGAGTATTTTGAGTTAGCAGCAGGAGGGGGTTGTAGTGGAGTATGTTGAGTTAGCAGCAAGACAATAGAGGGAGTTACAGTGGAGTATACTGAGTTAGCAGCAGGAGAATAGAGGGGGTTATAGTGGAGTATATTGAGTTAGTTGCAGGACAATAGAGGGAGTTATAGTGGAGTATATTGAGTTAGCAGCAGGAGGGGTTATAGTGGAGTATTTTGAGTTAGCAGCAGGAGGGGTTGTAGTGGAGTATGTTGAGTTAGCAGCAAGACAATAGAGGGAGTTATAGTGGAGTATATTGAGTTAACAGCAAGACAATAGAGGGAGTTATAGTGGAGTATATTGAGTTAACAGCAAAACAATAGAGGGAGTTACAGTGGAGTATACTGGAGTTAACAGCAGGACAATAGAGGGAGTTATAGTGGAGTATATTGAGTTAGTAGCAGGACAATAGAGGGAGTTATAGTGGAGTATATTGAGTTAACAGCAGGACAATAGAGGGAGTTATAGTGGAGTATATTGAGTTAACAGCAGGACAATAGAGGGAGTTATAGTGGAGTATACTGAGTTAACAGCAGGACAATAGAGGGAGTTATAGTGGAGTATATTGAGTTAACAGCAGGACAATAGAGGGAGTTATAGTGGAGTATACTGAGTTAACAGCAGGACATTAGACGGAGTTATAGTGGAGTATATTGAGTTAGTAGCAAGACAATAGAGGGAGTTATAGTGGAGTATACTGAGTTAGTAGCAGGACAATAGAGGGAGTTATAGTGGAGTATATTGAGTTAACAGCAAGACAATAATAGAGGGAGTTATAGTGGAGTATACTGAGTTAACAGCAAGACAATAATAGAGGGAGTTATAGTGGAGTATATTGAGTTAACAGCAAGACAATAATAGAGGGAGTTATAGTGGAGTATATTGAGTTAACAACAGGACAATAGAGGGAGTTATAGTGGAGTATATTGAGTTAGTAGCAGGACAATAGAGGGAGTTATAGTGGAGTATACTGAGTTAGTAGCAGGACAATAGAGGGAGTTATAGTGGAGTATATTGAGATAGCAGCAGGACAATAGACAGAGTTATAGTGGAGTATATTGAGTTAGCAGCAGGAGAATAGAGGGGGTTATAGTGGAGTTTTTTGAGTTAGCAGCAGGACAATAGAGGGAGTTATAGTGGAGTATATTGAGTTAGCAGCAGGAGAATAGAGGGGGTTATAGTGGAGTATATTGAGTTAGTTGCAGGACAATAGAGGGAGTTATAGTGGAGTAAATTGAGTTAGCAGCAGGAGGGGGTTATAGTGGAGTATATTGAGTTAGCAGCAGGAGGGAGTTATAGTGGAGTATATTGAGTTAGCAGCAGGAGGGGGTTGTAGTGGAGTATGTTGAGTTAGCAGCAAGACAATAGAGGGAGTTACAGTGGAGTATACTGAGTTAGCAGCAGGACATTAGACAGAGTTATAGTGGAGTATACTGAGTTAACAGCAGGACAATAGAGGGAGCTATAGTGGAGTATACTGAGTTAACAGCAGGAGGGAGTTATAGTGGAGTATATTGAGTTAGCAGCAGGAGGGGGTTGTAGTGGAGTATGTTGAGTTAGCAGCAAGACAATAGAGGGAGTTATAGTGGAGTATACTGAGTTAGCAGCAGGACATTAGACAGAGTTATAGTGGAGTATATTGAGTTAACAGCATGACAATAGAGGGAGCTATAGTGGAGTATACTGAGTTAACAGCAGGACAATAGAGGGAGCTATAGTGGAGTATACTGAGTTAACAGCAGGAGGGAGTTATAGTGGAGTATATTGAGTTAGCAGCAGGAGGGGGTTATAGTGGGGTATATTGAGTTAGCAGCAGGACACTAGAGGGAGTTATAGTGGATTATATTGAGTTAACAGCAGGAGGGAGTTATAGTGGAGTATTTTGAGTTAGCAGCAGGACAATAGAGGGAGTTATAGTGGAGTATATTGAGTTAGCAGCAGGAGGGGGTTGTAGTGGAGTATGTTGAGTTAGCAGCAAGACAATAGAGGGAGTTACAGTGGAGTATACTGAGTTAGCAGCAGGACATTAGACAGAGTTATAGTGGAGTATATTGAGTTAACAGCATGACAATAGAGGGAGCTATAGTGGAGTATACTGAGTTAACAGCAGGAGGGAGTTATAGTGGAGTATATTGAGTTAGCAGCAGGAGGGGGTTATAGTGGGGTATATTGAGTTAGCAGCAGGACACTAGAGGGAGTTATAGTGGATTATATTGAGTTAACAGCAGGAGGGAGTTATAGTGGAGTATTTTGAGTTAGCAGCAGGACAATAGAGGGAGTTATAGTGGAGTATATTGAGTTAGCAGCAGGAGGGGGTTGTAGTGGAGTATGTTGAGTTAGCAGCAAGACAATAGAGGGAGTTACAGTGGAGTATACTGAGTTAGCAGCAGGACATTAGACAGAGTTATAGTGGAGTATATTGAGTTAACAGCATGACAATAGAGGGAGCTATAGTGGAGTATACTGAGTTAACAGCAGGACAATAGAGGGAGCTATAGTGGAGTATACTGAGTTAACAGCAGGAGGGAGTTATAGTGGAGTATATTGAGTTAGCAGCAGGAGGGGGTTATAGTGGGGTATATTGAGTTAGCAGCAGGACACTAGAGGGAGTTATAGTGGATTGTATTGAGTTAACAGCAGGAGGGAGTTATAGTGGAGTATTTTGAGTTAGCAGCAGGACAATAGAGGGAGTTATAGTGGAGTATATTGAGTTAGCAGCAGGAGAATAGAGGGGGTTATAGTGGAGTATTTTGAGTTAGCAGCAGGACAATAGAGGGAGTTATAGTGGAGTATATTGAGTTAGCAGCAGGAGAATAGAGGGGGTTATAGTGGAGTATATTGAGTTAGTTGCAGGACAATAGAGGGAGTTATAGTGTAGTATATTGAGTTAGCAGCAGGAGGGGGTTATAGTGGAGTATTTTGAGTTAGCAGCAGGAGGGGTTGTAGTGGAGTATGTTGGAGTTAGCAGCAAGACAATAGAGGGAGTTATAGTGGAGTATATTGAGTTAACAGCAAGACAATAGAGGGAGTTATAGTGGAGTATATTGAGTTAACAGCAAAACAATAGAGGGAGTTATAGTGGAGTATACTGAGTTAACAGCAGGACAATAGAGGGAGTTATAGTGGAGTATATTGAGTTAACAGCAGGACAATAGAGGGAGTTATAGTGGAGTATACTGAGTTAACAGCAGGACAATAGAGGGAGTTATAGTGGAGTATATTGAGTTAACAGCAGGACAATAGAGGGAGTTATAGTGGAGTATACTGAGTTAGTAGCAGGACAATAGAGGGAGTTATAGTGGAGTATATTGAGTTAACAGCAAGACAATAATAGAGGGAGTTATAGTGGAGTATACTGAGTTAACAGCAAGACAATAATAGAGGGAGTTATAGTGGAGTATATTGAGTTAACAGCAAGACAATAATAGAGGGAGTTATAGTGGAGTATATTGAGTTAACAGCAGGACAATAGAGGGAGTTATAGTGGAGTATATTGAGTTAGTAGCAGGACAATAGAGGGAGTTATAGTGGAGTATACTGAGTTAGTAGCAGGACAATAGAGGGAGTTATAGTGGAGTATATTGAGTTAACAGCAAGACAATAATAGAGGGAGTTATAGTGGAGTATATTGAGTTAGCAGCAGGAGGGGGTTATAGTGGAGTATTTTGAGTTAGCAGCAGGAGGGGGTTGTAGTGGAGTATGTTGAGTTAGCAGCAAGACAATAGAGGGAGTTACAGTGGAGTATACTGAGTTAGCAGCAGGAGAATAGAGGGGGTTATAGTGGAGTATATTGAGTTAGTTGCAGGACAATAGAGGGAGTTATAGTGGAGTATATTGAGTTAGCAGCAGGAGGGGGTTATAGTGGAGTATTTTGAGTTAGCAGCAGGAGGGGGTTGTAGTGGAGTATGTTGAGTTAGCAGCAAGACAATAGAGGGAGTTATAGTGGAGTATATTGAGTTAACAGCAAGACAATAGAGGGAGTTATAGTGGAGTATATTGAGTTAACAGCAAAACAATAGAGGGAGTTACAGTGGAGTATACTGAGTTAACAGCAGGACAATAGAGGGAGTTATAGTGGAGTATATTGAGTTAACAGCAGGACAATAGAGGGAGTTATAGTGGAGTATACTGAGTTAACAGCAGGACATTAGACGGAGTTATAGTGGAGTATATTGAGTTAGTAGCAGGACAATAGAGGGAGTCATAGTGGAGTATACTGAGTTAGTAGCAGGACAATAGAGGGAGTTATAGTGGAGTATATTGAGTTAACAGCAAGACAATAATAGAGGGAGTTATAGTGGAGTATACTGAGTTAACAGCAAGACAATAATAGAGGGAGTTATAGTGGAGTATATTGAGTTAACAGCAAGACAATAATAGAGGGAGTTATAGTGGAGTATATTGAGTTAACAGCAGGACAATAGAGGGAGTTATAGTGGAGTATATTGAGTTAGTAGCAGGACAATAGAGGGAGTTATAGTGGAGTATACTGAGTTAGTAGCAGGACAATAGAGGGAGTTATAGTGGAGTAAATTGAGTTAGCAGCAGGAGGGGTTATAGTGGAGTATATTGAGTTAGCAGCAGGAGGGAGTTATAGTGGAGTATATTGAGTTAGCAGCAGGAGGGGGTTGTAGTGGAGTATGTTGAGTTAGCAGCAAGACAATAGAGGGAGTTATAGTGGAGTATATTGAGTTAACAGCAGGACAACAGAGGGAGCTATAGTGGAGTATACTGAGTTAACAGCAGGACAATAGAGGGAGCTATAGTGGAGTATACTGAGTTAACAGCAGGAGGGAGTTATAGTGGAGTATATTGAGTTAGCAGCAGGAGGGGTTGTAGTGGAGTATGTTGAGTTAGCAGCAAGACAATAGAGGGAGTTACAGTGGAGTATACTGAGTTAGCAGCAGGACATTAGACAGAGTTATAGTGGAGTATATTGAGTTAACAGCATGACAATAGAGGGAGCTATAGTGGAGTATACTGAGTTAACAGCAGGACAATAGAGGGAGCTATAGTGGAGTATACTGAGTTAACAGCAGGAGGGAGTTATAGTGGAGTATATTGAGTTAGCAGCAGGAGGGGGTTATAGTGGGGTATATTGAGTTAGCAGCAGGACACTAGAGGGAGTTATAGTGGATTATATTGAGTTAACAGCAGGAGGGAGTTATAGTGGAGTATTTTGAGTTAGCAGCAGGACAATAGAGGGAGTTATAGTGGAGTATATTGAGTTAGCAGCAGGAGAATAGAGGGGGTTATAGTGGAGTATTTTGAGTTAGCAGCAGGACAATAGAGGGAGTTATAGTGGAGTATATTGAGTTAGCAGCAGGAGAATAGAGGGGGTTATAGTGGAGTATATTGAGTTAGTTGCAGGACAATAGAGGGAGTTATAGTGTAGTATATTGAGTTAGCAGCAGGAGGGGGTTATAGTGGAGTATTTTGAGTTAGCAGCAGGAGGGGGTTGTAGTGGAGTATGTTGAGTTAGCAGCAAGACAATAGAGGGAGTTATAGTGGAGTATATTGAGTTAACAGCAAGACAATAGAGGGAGTTATAGTGGAGTATATTGAGTTAACAGCAAAACAATAGAGGGAGTTATAGTGGAGTATACTGAGTTAACAGCAGGACAATAGAGGGAGTTATAGTGGAGTATATTGAGTTAACAGCAGGACAATAGAGGGAGTTATAGTGGAGTATACTGAGTTAACAGCAGGACAATAGAGGGAGTTATAGTGGAGTATATTGAGTTAACAGCAGGACAATAGAGGGAGTTATAGTGGAGTATACTGAGTTAGTAGCAGGACAATAGAGGGAGTTATAGTGGAGTATATTGAGTTAACAGCAAGACAATAATAGAGGGAGTTATAGTGGAGTATACTGAGTTAACAGCAAGACAATAATAGAGGGAGTTATAGTGGAGTATATTGAGTTAACAGCAAGACAATAATAGAGGGAGTTATAGTGGAGTATATTGAGTTAACAGCAGGACAATAGAGGGAGTTATAGTGGAGTATATTGAGTTAGTAGCAGGACAATAGAGGGAGTTATAGTGGAGTATACTGAGTTAGTAGCAGGACAATAGAGGGAGTTATAGTGGAGTATATTGAGTTAACAGCAAGACAATAATAGAGGGAGTTATATTGGAGTATATTGAGTTAGCAGCAGGAGAATAGAGGGGGTTATAGTGGAGTATATTGAGTTAGTTGCAGGACAATAGAGGGAGTTATAGTGGAGTATATTGAGTTAGCAGCAGGAGGGGGTTATAGTGGAGTATTTTGAGTTAGCAGCAGGAGGGGGTTGTAGTGGAGTATGTTGAGTTAGCAGCAAGACAATAGAGGGAGTTACAGTGGAGTATACTGAGTTAGCAGCAGGAGAATAGAGGGGGTTATAGTGGAGTATATTGAGTTAGTTGCAGGACAATAGAGGGAGTTATAGTGGAGTATATTGAGTTAGCAGCAGGAGGGGGTTATAGTGGAGTATTTTGAGTTAGCAGCAGGATGGGGTTGTAGTGGAGTATGTTGAGTTAGCAGCAAGACAATAGAGGGAGTTATAGTGGAGTATATTGAGTTAACAGCAAGACAATAGAGGGAGTTATAGTGGAGTATATTGAGTTAACAGCAAAACAATAGAGGGAGTTACAGTGGAGTATACTGAGTTAACAGCAGGACAATAGAGGGAGTTATAGTGGAGTATATTGAGTTAGTAGCAGGACAATAGAGGGAGTTATAGTGGAGTATATTGAGTTAACAGCAGGACAATAGAGGGAGTTATAGTGGAGTATATTGAGTTAACAGCAGGACAATAGAGGGAGTTATAGTGGAGTATACTGAGTTAACAGCAGGACAATAGAGGGAGTTATAGTGGAGTATATTGAGTTAACAGCAGGACAATAGAGGGAGTTATAGTGGAGTATACTGAGTTAACAGCAGGACATTAGACGGAGTTATAGTGGAGTATATTGAGTTAGTAGCAGGACAATAGAGGGAGTTATAGTGGAGTATACTGAGTTAGTAGCAGGACAATAGAGGGAGTTATAGTGGAGTATATTGAGTTAACAGCAAGACAATAATAGAGGGAGTTATAGTGGAGTATACTGAGTTAACAGCAAGACAATAATAGAGGGAGTTATAGTGGAGTATATTGAGTTAACAGCAAGACAATAATAGAGGGAGTTATAGTGGAGTATATTGAGTTAACAACAGGACAATAGAGGGAGTTATAGTGGAGTATATTGAGTTAGTAGCAGGACAATAGAGGGAGTTATAGTGGAGTATACTGAGTTAGTAGCAGGACAATAGAGGGAGTTATAGTGGAGTATACTGAGTTAACAGCAAGACAATAATAGAGGGAGTTAAGAGAAAGAGAGAGATGTATTGTTCACCAGTTATGGTCCCAATGAAGTCATTATAATCTAACTCATATGAACACATTATGTTTATATTGCATTGTTTGTGGTGTGTGTGTGTCATCAAATTTGATTTGCAATCATGACTTGTCACAATCAGATAGCATATTAATATTGTCACGGCCCCTCCTCTGCAGTGCAGGGGCGGTTCCTCCTGCAGGCAGAGGAGGGTCGTTAGTGATTGGAGCCACCTGGGCTCAGGATATTTAAACTGCTTCACTAATAACTTTTCTCTCTCTCTCTCTCTCTCTCTGCTCCTCCAGGTATGATCCTGTTTTGTTTGTTCCTTTGTAGTTTTACATAGTTTCCACTCAGTCATGTTCACACACACACAGATTCATGCATCCCTGCACTTTACATACACCTTACATTATGACATTTTCACACCTCATTCCTTTTTTCTTTGTTTAAAGTTAATAGTTTTGGTTTATAATAAAGAACCTTTTTGATTGGCCTATACCTGTTGTTCGTGTCCCCTCATTTTTGCCACATGCTATGAGCCGGCCTGTGACAATATGATAATGTTAAATATCTTGCAGAAGCTGTACATTAAAACACTGAGGCAGAGACTGTTCCTGTGAAACTGAATGATACATACTAGGAGGTCTGTGCTCTGGGTAGAAACCATGAAAAGGCCAGGGCCCGGTTGCATAAAACATCTTAATACATTTTTCCCCTTATCTTTTCCCTTAAAGTTTCCTTAACTTTAAGTCAGTTGCAGAAAACATTTTAAGGTTAATTTCTCCCTTATATTACTCGCAAATGTCCAGTCACTAGATTACATGGTAGATGAAATTAGGGCAAGGGTTGCTTTCCAGAGAGACATCAGGGATTGTAACATACTCTGTTTCACGGAAACATGGCTCTCTAGGTATATACTGTCGGACTCGATACAGCCACTGGGATACTTTGTGCGTAGCGCCGACAGAAATAAACATCTCTCTGGGAAGCTGAACGGCAGGGATGTATGTTTCATGATTAACGACTCATGGTGTAATTGTAACAACATACAGGAACTCAAGTCCTTTTGTTCACCTGACCTAGAATTCCTCACAATCAAATGCCAACCGTATTATCTCCCAAGAGATTTCTCGTTGATTTTTGTCACAGCCATGTATATCCCCCCTCAAGCCGATACCACGACGGCCCTCAAACAACTTTACTGGACTTTATGCAAACTGGAAACCATATATCCTGAGGCTGCATTTATTTTAGCTGGGGATTTTAACAAAGCAAATTTGAGAACAAGGCTACCTAACTTGTATCAGCATATTGACTGTAGCACTCGCGCTGGCAAAACACTGGATCACTGCATACAAGGCCCTGCCCCGACCTCCTTTCGGCAAATCTGACCACGACTCCATTTTGCTCCTCCCTTCCTACAGGCAGAATACACAGGACCCACGATAAGGACTATTCAACGCTAGTTTGACCAATTGGAATCCACGCTTCAAGATTGTTTTGATCACGCAGACGGGGACATGTTCTGGGTAGACTCAGAGAATAAAATCGATTTGTACGCTGATTTGGTGAGTGAGTTTATAAGGAAGTGCTTAGGAGATGTTGTAGCCACTGTGACTATTAAAACCTACCCTAATTAGAAACCGTGGATAGATGGCGGCATTCGCGCAACCAGGTGGCTGGGAATATGGCCTGATACAAACAGCGTAGTTATTCACTCCGCAAGGCAATCCAACAAGCAAAATGTCAGTATAGAGTCGCAATTCAACAGCTCGGACACGAGACGTACGTGGCAGGGTCTACAGACAATCACGGACTACAAAAAGAAAACCAACCACCTCACGGACACCGACGTCTTGCTTCCAGACAAACTAAACATCTTCTTTGCCTGCTTTGAGGATAATACAGTGCCACTGACGTGGCCCGCTACCAAGGACTGTGGGTCCTCCTTCTTAATGGCCGACGTAAGACATTTAAATGTGTTAACCCTCGCAGGGCTGCCGGCCCAGACAGCATCCCTAGCATGCGCAGACCAGCTGGCTGGTGTGTTTACGGACATATTCAATCTCTCCCTATCCCAGTCTGCTGTCCCCACATTCTTCAAGATGGCAACCATTGTTCTTGTACCCAGGAAAGCAAAGGTAACTGAACTAAATTACTTTTGCCCCGTAGCACTCACTTCTGTCATCATGAAGTGTTTTGAGAGACTAGTCAAGGATCATATCACCTCCACCTTACCTGTCACCCTAGACCCACGCCCAAATAGGTCCACAGATGACGCAGTCGCCATCACACTGCACACTGCCATATCTCATCTGGACAAGAGGAATACCTATGTAAGAATGCTGTTCATTGACTACAGCTCAGCATTCAACACCATAGTACCCTCCAAGCTCATCATTAAGCTTGAGGCCCTGGGTCTCAACCCCGCCCTGTGCAATTGGGTTTTGGACTTCCTGACGGGCCACCCCCAGGTGGAGACGGTAGGAAACAACATCTCCACTTCGCTGATCCTCAACACTGGGGCCCCACAAGGGTGCGTGCTCAGCCCCCCTGCCGCCCCTGTACTCCCTGTTCACCCATGACTGCGTGGCCATGCACGCCTCCAACTCAATCATCAAGTTTGCAGACGACACAACAGTAGTAGGCTTGATTACCAACAATGACGAGACAGCCTATAGGGAGGAGGTGAGGGTACCCAGAGTGTGGTGTCAGGAAACCAACCTCTCACTCAACGTCAACACAACAAAGGAGATGATCGTGGACTTCAGGAAACAGCAGAGGGAGCACACAGACAGTGTGGTGAAGAAAGCGAAACAGCGCCTCTTCAACCACAGGAGGCTGAAGAAATTTGTCCTGTCGCCTAAAACCCTCACAAACCTTTACAGATGCACAATTGAGAGCAACCTGTTGGGCTGTATCACAGCCTCGTACGGCAACCACATCGTCCACAGGGCTCTCCAGAGGGTGGTGCGGTCTGCACAACGCATCACCGGGGGCAAACTAACTGCCCTTCAGGACACCTACAGCACCCGATGTCACAGGAAGGCCAAAAAGATCATCAAGGACAACAACCACCCAAGCCACTGCCTGTTCACCCCGCTACAATCCAGAAGGCGAGGTCAGAACAGGTGCATGCATCAAAGCTGGGACCGAGAGACTGAAAAATAGCTTCTATCTCAAGGCCCTCAGACTGTTAAACAGCCATCACTAACACAGAGAGGCAGCTGCCTACATACAGACTTAAAATCATTGGCCACTTTAATAATGTTTACATATCTTGCATTGCTCATCCATATGTATATATTCTGATTCCATTCCTTTACTTAGATTTGTGTGTATTAGGTAGTTATTGTGGAATTGTTAGATTACATGTTAGATATTACTGCACTTGTCACGTCCTGGCCATAGATAGCCCTTTTGGCTACTTTATGGTGGATTTGGTCAGGACGTGATCAGGGGTTTGCTTGCTCTATGTTGTTGTATTTCTATGTTGGTTTTGGTTCCCAATTAGAGGCAGCTGTTAGTCATTGTCTCTAATTGGGAATCCTATTTAGGTTGTTCAGTCCCCCACCTGTATTGTGGGATATTTATGTTCATTGTGTTAGTTGCTGTGGTGCGCTACACGGTGTGTTACGGTCGGTGTACTTGCTTTTGTTTTTGGTGAGTTCTATAATTAAAATATGATTAACTCAACCATGCATGCTGCGCCTTGGTCCACTTCTGTCATTGATCGTGACAGCACTATCGGAACTAGAAGCACAAGCATTTCGCTACACTCGCATTAACATCTGCTAACTATGTGTATGTGACCAACACAAGTTGATTTGATTTGACCAACGGCTGGCTGGCTAGCTAACTAACTACTCTGTAAGTTAGTTTGTGCTAGAAAGTACTAGAAACAAGTTCAGAAGAAAGTAACTAAAACAAGTGTTTTATTATCTTCAGAATCAATTTGTTTCTCCTATTTTGAATGTAGATTTTGCAATCTCTATTTTGAGATTGTTCTATTTTGCAATCTCCCTAAATAAATGCTCTTTGACAAGACCAGTCAGAGAATTAGGTGATCTCCATGGTAACCAGAGACTCATTCTGCCATACATTCTTTCAAACTACCATAAAACCCTTTAAGTATGCCCTTACCTAGGGAAAGCGTAGAGAGGCCCTGTGCAATGCCCTTAAACAATTCCCTGAGGTACAGGGAAATGATTCCTTAAGGGAAATCCTTAAGACGTTTTATGCAACCGGGCCCAGTACAAATGGCACAACAACAGATGGATAACAGTGAGTGTCCCTGCTGGAGCAGTTTTCAGCAGCTGCATGAACAACCTTGTTTGTATCCCACAGGATTCTGTAGTGCACTATATAGTGAATAGGGTTCCAATTTCATGTTTCCGTTTCCATAGAGAAGCCATCAACCTTATGTTAGTGATGTAGAAAATGAGGGGTGTGTGTTTTACCATCTGCATGTTCCTTGTCATGGTCTTTCCTCAGAGCACACCAACAGTAATTTAAAGGAAAAAGGAACATGCTCATTGCTAGAACTAACATAGACATGTTCAACAAAGACTTTCCAGAAAAGGATATTACACAGGAATAGAGGACAACATTTGAATGGTTTTCACACTGAGTTCCTGACTAAATATACTTCAAATCAAACATGTTTACGTCATGTTCGTTGTGGATTACACAAGTTTTCCATCTTGAGCAAGAGTGCCCCCGATATACAATATATTAATCTCCTCTCCCTTTTCATCATCCCCTTCCTCCTCCCTTCATCCCCTCCTTTCTCTCCTCTCCTCTCCTCCCTCCTGTCCTCTCCTCCCTCCTGTTATCTCCTCCTCTCCCTCCTGTTCTCCTACTCCTGTCCTCTCCTCCACCTCTCCTCCCTCCTGTCCTCTCCTCCCTCCCTCCCTCCTGTCCTCTCCTCCCTCCTGTCCTCTCCTCCCTCCTGTCCTCCACCTCTCCTCATCCCATGTTACATTCATTAGTGCTTGTGAATAAATTTGTAATTTTTTTTTATTAGGATCCCCATTAGCTAACGCCATAACGCTATCTTCCTGGGTCCAACACCAACTAACAAGACATTACAAACAACCACAATCAAGACTTCACAAACATTCAACAAGTAGACAATACAGATGATTAAAATACCTGACAGGAAACACATCCACCATTCAGTTGTTACTTTCCACTTCCTATCCAGTCAATAAATAAATGAGGATGGAAACAAATAATTTTATGTGTTTTAGTTTTTCTCTAATTTATCTTTTTCCTCATTATGTTTTAGGATTTATGGGAAAACAACTCAAAACTAAAACTGACAAATGGAATGATTTTCTGTGTGACTGTCTGTCTGCATCGCAAATGGCACCCTATTCCCCACATTGTGCACTAGTCTTGGGCCCACAGGGCTCTGTTCAGAAGTGGTGCACTATATAGGGAATAGGGTGCGATTTTGGAGTTAACACATCTATAGGACAACGAGGCAATACTTTCAGCGTCAAGATAATTGTACTTTTCAGTGCATTATGCGATATAGCTTAGAGTCTCACACACACACACACACACAGCATTATTTAGAGTTTATTGCATAAAGACTACTGTATCTGAGACAGTGAAGTGGGCTGTTATTGCTTTCCCTCATACATAAAGACTACTGTATCTGAGACAGTGAAGTGGGCTGTTATTGCTTTTCTTCATACATGACTAATGGCAGTTTAGTAAGAATTAATTTATGTTGTCACGTTGGTGATCATGCAAAAGCAACAGTCACCTCCTTACAACCTTACTCTGAATGGTGTCTCTGTCTCAATCTTATAATACAGTACATGTGTGAATGGTACTGCATTGGATGGGGGAGAGCGAGAGAGAGAGAGAGAGAGAGAGAGAGAGAGAGAGAGAGAAAATGCATGGTGCTGAGACAGACAGAACGATAGTGGCATAGGAAGAAGAATACCTGTGAACTGTACTCATGGGGGAGCTCACATTTTCACGTGCATCAGAACTGAAAACAATGTTTTGGCGAGTCCCCAGACACTGCCTACGTCCAAAATGGTCCATTGTCCAGGGCCCATAGTGCTCTGTATAGGGAATAGGGTGCTATTTTGGACCAAAAAGTTTTTTTCCATTAGCGGTCCGGCTACTGAAAAGCTGTTAGGTATCAACCACTATAACACTTTCTCAGTACATAATACTGAACACACAGAGATATTAAGATATGACCAGCCCAGCTCTCTGAGCTCTATAACACACACACATATATACAAACACACATCCCACACATGCCCAGAGCTCGTGTAAGTCTCACACCCAGCATAGAAGATACATTCGTACATTAATAGAGTTGTAAACTATTTTTCATTCCTCCTACATTCCTAACACTGCAGTAAGCAGTGTCTGGGGTGAGAGAAACCATGTCATTCCTAACACTGCAGTAAGCAGCCTCAGGTGAGAGAAACCATATAATTCCTAACACTGCAGTAAGCAGCCTCTGGGGTGAGAGAAACCATGTCATTCCCACCACTGCAGTAAGCAGCCTCTAGGGTGAGAGAAACCATGTCATTCCTAACACTGCAGGAAGCATCTCTGGGGTAATTGAACCATGTCCAGGGACTCAATAGGTTTAAATGGATCAGGGGGCGAAACCATGTCCAGGGACTCAATAGGTTTAAATGGATCAGGGGGAGAAACCATAGTTGTGTCCCAAATAACACCCTATATATATATATTTTTTTGACTGATGGTGCACTACGGAATAGGGTTCCGTTATTGATGTAGGCATGTCTAGGTACCCAATAGGCTTAAACAGCCAGATGGGAAATAGCTACAGTGAACAAAGTTTAAACAGTCAGATGTGAACTAGCTACAGTGAACTAGGTTTAAACAGCCAGATGGGAAATAGCTACAGAGAACTAGGTTTAAACAGCCAGATGTGAACTAGCTACAATGAACTAGTAGGTTTAAACAGTCAGATGTGAACTAGCTACAGTGAACTAGGTTTAATCAGCCAGATGGGAAATAGCTACAGAGAATTAGGTTTAAACAGCCAGATGTGAACTAGCTACAGTGAACAAGTAGGTTTAAACAGTCAGATGTGAACTAGCTACAGTGAACTAGGTTTAAACAGCCAGATGTGAACTAGCTACAGTGAACTAGGAGGTTTAAACAGTCAGATGTGAACTAGCTACAGTGAACTTCTAGTTTTAAAAACTAGATGTGAACTAGCTACAGTGAACTAGTAGGTTTAAACAGTCAGATGTGAACTAGTTACAGTGAACTAGGTTTAAACAGCCAGATGTGAACTAGCTACAGTGAACTAGGTTTAAACAGTCAGATGTGAACTAGCTACAGTGAACTTCTAGTTTTAAAAAACTAGATGTGAACCAGCTACAGTGAACTAGTAGGTTTAAACAGTCAGATGTGAACTAGCTACAGTGAACTTCTATGTTTAAACATCCAGATGTGAACTAGCTACAGTGAACTAGGTTTAAACATTTAGATGTGAGCTATCTACAGTGAACTATTAGGTTTAAACAGCCAGATGTGAACTAGCTTGAGTAAACTAGGTTTAAACAGCCATATGTGAACTAGCTACAGTGAACTAGGTTTAAACATCCAGATGTGAACTAGCTACAGTGAACGAAGAGGTTTAAACAGCCAGATGTGAACTAGCTACAGTGAACCAGTAGGTTTAAACAGCCAGATGTGAACTAGCTACAGTGAACTATTAGGTTTATACATTCAGATGTGAGTTATCTACAGTGAACTATTAGGTTTAAACAGCCAGATGTGAACTAGCTACAGTGAACTAGGTTTAAACAGCCAGATGTGAACTAGCTACAGTGAACTAGTAGGTTTAAACAGCCAGATGTGAACTAGCTACAGTGAACTAGGTTTAAACAGCCAGATGTGAACTAGCTACAGTGAACTAGTAGGTTTAAACAGCCAGATGTGAACTAGCTACAGTGAATGAAGAGGTTTAAACAGCCAGATGTGAACTAGCTACAGTGAACTAGGTTTAAACATTCAGATGTGAACTAGCTACAGTGAACTAGGTTTAAACAGTCAGATGTGAACTAGCTACAGTGAACGAAGAGGTTTAAACAACCAGATGTGAACTAGCTACAGTGAACTAGTAGGTTTAAACAGTCAGATGTGAACTAGCTACAGTGAACTTCTAGGTTTAAACATCCATATGTGAACTAGTTACAGTGAACTAGTAGGTTTAAACAGCCAGATGTGAACTAGCTACAGTGAACTAGTTTTAAACATCCAGATGTGAACTAGCTACAGTGAACTAGGTTTAAACATCCAGATGTGAACTAGCTACAGTGAACTAGGTTTAAACATTCAGATGTGAGCTATCTACAGTGAACTAGTAGGTTTAAACAGCCAGATGTGAACTAGCTTCAGTAAACTAGGTTTAAACAGCCAGATGTGAACTAGCTACAGTGAATTTCTAGGTTTAAACATCCAGATGTGAACTAGCTACAGTGAACTAGGTTTAAACAGCCAGATGTGAACTAGCTACAGTGAACTAAGGTTTTAACAGTCAGATGTGAACTAGCTACAGTGAACTAGCTACAGGTTTAAACATCCAGATGTGAACTAGCTACAGTGAACTAGGTTTAAACATCCAGATGTGAACTAGCTACAGTGAACTAGTAGGTTTAAACAGCCAGATGTGAACTAGCTACAGTGAACTAGGTTTAAACAGCCAGATGTGAACTAGCTACAGTGAACTAGTAGGTTTAAACAGCCAGATGTGAACTAGCTACAGTGAACTAGGTTTAAACATCCAGATGTGAACTAGCTACAGTGAACTAGGTTTAAACAGCCAGATGTGAACTAGCTACAGTGAACGAAGAGGTTTAAACATCCAGATGTGAACTAGCTACAGTGATCTAGGTTTAAACAGCCAGATGTGAACTAGCTACAGTGAACTAGTAGGTTAAAAAAGCCAGATGTGAACTAGCTACAGTGAACTAGGTTTAAACAGCCAGATGTGAACTAGCTACAGTGATCTAGGTTTAAACAACCAGATGTGAACTAGCTACAGTGAACTAGGTTTAAACATTCAGATGTGAACTAGCTACAGTGAACTAGGTTTAAACATCCAGATGTGAACTAGCTACAGTGAACTAGGTTTAAACAGCCAGATGTGAACTAGCTACAGTAAACTAGTAGGTTTAAACAGCCAGATGTGAACTAGCTACAGTGAACCAGTAGGTTTAAACAGCCAGATGTGAACTAGCTACAGTGAACTAGGTTTAAACAGTCAGATGTGAAGTAGCTACAGTGAACCATTAGGTTTAAACAGCCAGATGTGAACTAGCTACAGTGACCTACGTTTAAACATCCAGATGTGATCTAGCTACAGTGAACTAGGTTTAAACAGCCAGATGTGAACTAGCTACAGTGAACGAAGAGGTTTAAACATCCAGATGTGAACTAGCTACAGTGATCTAGGTTTAAACCGCCAGATGAGATCTAGCTACAGTGAATTAGTAGGTTTAAACAGCCAGATGTGAACTAGCTACAGTGAACTAGGTTTAAACAGCCAGATGTGAACTAGCTACAGTGAACTAGGTTTAAACAGCCAGATGTGAACTAGCTACAGTGAACTAGGTTTAAACAGCCATATGTGAACTAGCTTCAGTGAACTAGGTTTAAACACAAAGATGTGAACTAGCTACAGTGAACTAGGTTTAAACATCCAGATGTGAACTAGCTACAGTGAACCAGTAGGTTAAAACAGCCAGATGGGAACGAGCTACAGTGAACTAGTAGGTTTAAACAGCCAGATGTGAACTAGCTACAGTGAACTAGGTTTAAACAGCCAGATGTGAACTAGCTACAGTGAACTAGGTTTAAACATCCAGATGTGAACTAGCTACAGTGAACCAGATTTAAACAGCCAGATGTGAACTAGCTACAGTGAACTAGTAGGTTTAAACAGCCAGATGTGAACTAGCTACAGTGAACTAGTAGTTTTAAACAGCCAGATGTGAACTAGCTACAGTGAACCAGTAGGTTTAAACAGCCAGATGTGAACTAGCTACAGTGAACCAGGTTTAAACAGTCAGATGTGAACTAGCTACAGTGAACCATTAGGTTAAAACAGCCAGATGTGAACTAGCTACAGTGACCTACGTTTAAACATCCAGATGTGAACTAGCTACAGTGAACTAGGTTTAAACAGCCAGATGTGAACTAGCTACAGTGAACGAAGAGGTTTAAACATCCAGATGTGAACTAGCTACAGTGAACTAGGTTTAAACAGCCAGATGTGAACTAGCTACAGTGAACTAGGTTTAAACAGCCAGATGTGAACTAGCTACAGTGAACTAGTAGGTTTAAACAGCCAGATGTGAACTAGCTACAGTGAACTAGGTTTAAACAGCCAGATGTGAACTAGCTACAGTGAACTAGTAGGTTTAAACAGCCAGATGTGAACTAGCTACAGTGAACTAGGTTTAAACATCCAGATGTGAACTAGCTACAGTGAACTTCTAGGTTTAAACATTCAGATGTGAACTAGCTACAGTGAACTAGGTTTAAACAGCCAGATGTGAACTAGCTACAGTGAACTAGGTTTAAACAGCCAGATGTGAACTAGCTACAGTGAACTAAGAGGTTTAAACAGCCAGATGTGAACTAGCTACAGTGAACTAGGTTTAAACAGCCAGATGTGAACTAGCTACAGTGAACTTCTAGGTTTAAAAACCCAGATGTGAAATAGCTACAGTGAACTAGTAGGTTTAAACAGTCAGATGTGAACCAGCTACAGTGAAATAGCTACAGTGAACTAGGTTTAAACATCCAGATGTGAACTAGCTACAGTGAACTAGGTTTAAACAGCCAGATGTGAACTAGTTACAGTGAACTAGTAGGTTTAAACATCCAGATGTGAACTAGCTACAGTGAACTGAAGATGTTTAAACATCCAGATGTGAACTAGATACAGTGAACTAGGTTTAAACAGCCAGATGTGAACTAGCTACAGTGAACTAGGTTTAAACAGTCAGATGTGAACTAGCTACAGTGAACCATTAGGTTTAAACAGCCAGATGTGAACTAGCTACAGTGAACGAAGAGGTTTAAACATCCAGATGTGAACTAGCTACAGTGAACTAGGTTTAAACAGCCAGATGTGAACTAGCTACAGTGAACTAGGTTTAAACAGCCAGATGTGAACTAGCTACAGTGAACTAGTAGGTTTAAACAGCCAGATGTGAACTAGCTACAGTGAACTAGGTTTAAACAGCCAGATGTGAACTAGCTACAGTGAACTAGTAGGTTTAAACAGCCAGATGTGAACTAGCTACAGTGAACCAGGTTTAAACAGCCAGATGTGAACTAGCTACAGTGAACTAGGTTTAAACAGCCAGATGTGAACTAGCTACAGTGAACTAGGTTTAAACAGCCAGATGTGAACTAGCTACAGTGAACTAGGTTTAAACATCCAGATGTGAACTAGCTACAGTGAACTAGGTTTAAACAGCCAGATGTGAACTAGCTACAGTGAACGAAGAGGTTTAAACATCCAGATGTGAACTAGCTACAGTGATCTAGGTTTAAACATTCAGATGTGAACTAGCTACAGTGAACTAGGTTTAAACAGCCAGATGTGAACTAGCTACAGTGAACTAGTAGGTTTAAACAGCCAGATGTGAACTAGCTACAGTGAACTAGGTTTAAACAGCCAGATGTGAACTAGCTACAGTGAACTAGTAGGTTAAAACAGCCAGATGTGAACTAGCTACAGTGAACTAGGTTTAAACATCCAGATGTGAACTAGCTACAGTGAACTAGGTTTAAACATTCAGATGTGAACTAGCTACAGTGAACTAGGTTTAAACAGCCAGATGTGAACTAGCTACAGTGAACTATTAGGTTTAAACATCCAGATGTGAACTAGCTACAGTGAACTAGGTTTAAACAGCCAGATGTGAACTAGCTACAGTGAACTAGGTATAAACATCCAGATGTGAACTAGCTACAGTGAACTTCTAGGTTTAAACATTCAGATGTGAAATAGCTACAGTGAACTAGTAGGTTTTAACAGTCAGATGTGAACCAGCTACAGTGAAATAGCTACAGTGAACTAGGTTTAAACATCCATATGTGACCTAGTTACAGTGAACTAGGTTTAAACAGCCAGATGTGAACAAGCTACAGTGAACTAGGTTTAAACATCCAGATGTGAACTAGCTACAGTGAATGAAGAGGTTTAAACATCCAGATGTGAACTAGCTACAGTGAACCAGGTTTAAACAGCCAGATGTGAACTAGCTACAGTGAACCAGGTTTAAACAGTCAGATGTGAACTAGCTACAGTGAACCATTAGGTTAAAACAGCCAGATGTGAACTAGCTACAGTGAACTAAGAGGTTTAAACATCCAGATGTGAACTAGCTACAGTGAACGAAGAGGTTTAAACAGCCAGATGTGAACTAGCTACAGTGAACTAGGTTTAAACAGCCAGATGTGAACTAGCTACAGTGAACTAGTAGGTTTAAACAGCCAGATGTGAACTAGCTACAGTGAACTAGGTTTAAACAGCCAGATGTGAACTAGCTACAGTGAACTAGGTTTAAACATCCAGATGTGAACTAGCTACAGTGAACTAGGTTTAAACATCCAGATGTGAACTAGCTACAGTGAACTAGGTTTAAACATCCAGATGTGAACTAGCTACAGTGAACTAGGTTTAAACAGCCAGATGTGAACTAGCTACAGTGAACTAGGTTTAAACAGCCAGATGTGAACTAGCTACAGTGAACTAGGTTTAAACATTCAGATGTGAACTAGCTACAGTGAACTTCTAGGTTTAAACATTCAGATGTGAACTAGCTACAGTGAACTAGGTTTAAACAGCCAGATGTGAACTAGCTACAGTGAACTAGTAGGTTTAAACAGCCAGATGTGAACTAGCTACAGTGAACCAGTAGGTTTAAACAGCCAGATGTGAACTAGCTACAGTGAACCAGGTTTAAACAGTCAGATGTGAACTAGCTACAGTGAACTAGGTTTAAACAGCCAGATGTGAACTAGCTACAGTGAACTAGTAGGTTTAAACATCCAGATGTGAACTAGCTACAGTGAACTAGGTTTAAACAGCCAGATGTGAACTAGCTACAGTGAACTAAGAGGTTTAAACATCCAGATGTGAACTAGCTACAGTGAACTAGGTTTAAACATCCAGATGTGAACTAGCTACAGTGAACCAGTAGGTTAAAACAGCCAGATGGGAACGAGCTACAGTGAACTAGTAGGTTTAAACAGCCAGATGTGAACTAGCTACAGTGAACTAGGTTTAAACAGCCAGATGTGAACTAGCTACAGTGAACTAGGTTTAAACAGCCAGATGTGAACTAGCTACAGTGAACTAGGTTTAAACAGCCAGATGTGAACTAGCTACAGTGAACTAGGTTTAAACAGCCAGATGTGAACTAGCTACAGTGAACTAGGTTTAAACATCCAGATGTGAACTAGCTACAGTGAACTAGGTTTAAACAGCCAGATGTGAACTAGCTACAGTGAACTAGGTTTAAACAGCCAGATGTGAACTAGCTACAGTGAACTAGTAGGTTTAAACAGCCAGATGTGAACTAGCTACAGTGAACTAGGTTTAAACATCCAGATGTGAACTAGCTACAGTGAACTAGTAGGTTTAAACATCCAGATGTGAACTAGCTACAGTGAACTAGGTTTAAACAGCCAGATGTGAACTAGCTACAGTGAACTAGGTTTAAACATCCAGATGTGAACTAGCTACAGTGAACTAGGTTTAAACAATCAGATGTGAACTAGCTACAGTGAACTTCTAGGTTTAAACATTCAGATGTGAACTAGCTACAGTGAACTAGGTTTAAACATTCAGATGTGAACTAGCTACAGTGAACTAGGTTTAAACATCCAGATGTGAACTAGCTACAGTGAACTAGGTTTAAACATCCAGATGTGAACTAGCTACAGTGAACTATTAGGTTTAAACAGCCAGATGTGAACTAGCTACAGTGAACTAGGTTTAAACATCCAGATGTGAACTAGCTACAGTGAACTAGGTTTAAACATTCAGATGTGAGCTATCTACAGTGAACTATTAGGTTTAAACAGCCAGATGTGAACTAGCTACAGTGAACTAGGTTTAAACATCCAGATGTGAACTAGCTACAGTGAACTAAGAGGTTTAAACAGCCAGATGTGAACTAGCTACAGTGAACTAGGTTTAAACATCCAGATGTGAACTAGCTACAGTGAACTAGTAGGTTTAAACAGCCAGATGTGAACTAGCTTCAGTGAACTAGGTTTAAACAGCCAGATGTGAACTAGCTACAGTGAACGAAGATGTTTAAACATTCAGATGTGAACTAGCTACAGCGAACTAGGTTTAAAAATCCAGATGTGAACTAGCTACAGTGAACTAGGTTTAAACATTCAGATGTGAACTAGCTACAGTGAACTATTGGGTTTAAACAGCCAGATGTGAACTAGCTACAGTGAACTAGGTTTAAACATCCAGATGTGAACTAGCTACAGTGAACGAAGAGGTTTAAACAGCCAGATGTGAACTAGCTACAGTGAACTAGGTTTAAACATCCAGATGTGAACTAGCTACAGTAAACTAGTTGGTTTAAACAGCCAGATGTGAACTAGCTACAGTGAACCAGGTTTAAACATCCAGATGTGAACTAGCTACAGTGAACCAGGTTTAAACATTCAGATGTGAACTAGCTACAGTGAACCATTAGGTTAAAACAGCCAGATGTGATCTAGCTACAGTGAACTAGGTTTAAACAGCCAGATGTGAACTAGCTACAGTGAACTAGGTTTAAACAGCCAGATGTGAACTAGCTACAGTGAACTAGTAGGTTTAAACAGCCAGATGTGAACTAGCTACAGTGAACTAGGTTTAAACAGCCAGATGTGAACTAGCTACAGTGAACTAGTAGGTTAAAACAGCCAGATGTGAACTAGCTACAGTGAACTAGGTTTAAACATCCAGATGTGAACTAGCTACAGTGAACTTCTAGGTTTAAACATCCAGATGTGAACTAGCTACAGTGAACTAGGTTTAAACATTCAGATGTGAGCTATCTACAGTGAACTATTAGGTTTAAACAGCCAGATGTGAACTAGCTTCAGTGAACTAGGTTTAAACAGCCAGATGTGAACTAGCTACAGTGAACTAGGTATAAACATCCAGATGTGAACTAGCTACAGTGAACGAAGAGGTTTAAACAGCCAGATGTGAACTAGCTACAGTGAACTAGGTTTAAACAGTCAGATGTGAACTAGCTACAGTGAACTTCTAGGTTTAAACATTCAGATGTGAAATAGCTACAGTGAACTAGTAGGTTTTAACAGTCAGATGTGAACCAGCTACAGTGAAATAGCTACAGTGAACTAGGTTTAAACATCCATATGTGACCTAGTTACAGTGAACTAGGTTTAAACAGCCAGATGTGAACTAGCTACAGTGAACTAGGTTTAAACATCCAGATGTGAACTAGCTACAGTGAACTGAAGACGTTTAAACAGCCAGATGTGAACTAGCTACAGTGAACTAGGTTTAAACAGCCAGATGTGAACTAGCTACAGTGAACTAGGTTTAAACATCCAGATGTGAACTAGCTACAGTGAACGAAGAGGTTTAAACAGCCAGATGTGAACTAGCTACAGTAAACTAGTAGGTTTAAACAGCCAGATGTGAACTAGCTACAGTGAACTAGGTTTAAACAGCCAGATGTGAACTAGCTACAGTGAACCAGGTTTAAACAGTCAGATGTGAACTAGCTACAGTGAACCATAGTAGGTTTAAAACAGCCAGATGTGAACTAGCTACAGTGACCTACGTTTAAACATCCAGATGTGATCTAGCTACAGTGAACTAGGTTTAAACAGCCAGATGTGAACTAGCTACAGTGAACGAAGAGGTTTAAAGATCCAGATGTGAACTAGCTACAGTGAACTAGGTTTAAACAGCCAGATGTGAACTAGCTACAGTGAACTAGGTTTAAACAGCCAGATGTGAACTAGCTACAGTGAACTAGTAGGTTTAAACAGCCAGATGTGAACTAGCTACAGTGAACTAGGTTTAAACAGCCAGATGTGAACTAGCTACAGTGAACTAGTAGGTTTAAACAGCCAGATGTGAACTAGCTACAGTGAACTAGGTTTAAACATCCAGATGTGAACTAGCTACAGTGAACTAGGTTTAAACATCCAGATGTGAACTAGCTACAGTGAACTAGGTTTAAACATCCAGATGTGAACTAGCTACAGTGAACTAGGTTTAAACAGCCAGATGTGAACTAGCTACAGTGAACTAGGTTTAAACAGCCAGATGTGAACTAGCTACAGTGAACTAGGTTTAAACATCCAGATGTGAACTAGCTACAGTGAACGAAGAGGTTTAAACAGCCAGATGTGAACTAGCTACAGTGAACTAGGTTTAAACAGTCAGATGTGAACTAGCTACAGTGAACTTCTAGGTTTAAACATCCAGATGTGAACTAGCTACAGTGAACTAGTAGGTTTAAACAGTCAGATGTGAACCAGCTACAGTGAAATAGCTACAGTGAACTAGGTTTAAACATCCATATGTGACCTAGTTACAGTGAACTAGGTTTAAACATCCAGATGTGAACTAGCTACAGTAAACTAGGTTTAAACATCCAGATGTGAACTAGCTACAGTGAACTGAAGGTTTAAACAGCCAGATGTGAACTAGCTACAGTGAACTAGGTTTAAACAGCCAGATGTGAACTAGCTACAGTGAACTAGGTTTAAACATCCAGATGTGAACTAGCTACAGTGAACTAAGAGGTTTAAACAGCCAGATGTGAACTAGCTACAGTGAACTAGTAGGTTTAAACAGCCAGATGTGAACTAGCTACAGTGAACCAGTAGGTTTAAACAGCCAGATGTGAACTAGCTACAGTGAACTAGGTTTAAACAGTCAGATGTGAACTAGCTACAGTGAACCATTAGGTTAAAACAGCCAGATGTGAACTAGCTACAGTGAACTAGGTTTAAACATCCAGATGTGAACTAGCTACAGTGAACTAGGTTTAAACAGCCAGATGTGAACTAGCTACAGTGAACGAAGAGGTTTAAACATCCAGATGTGAACTAGCTACAGTGATCTAGGTTTAAACAGCCAGATGTGAACTAGCTACAGTGAACTAGTAGGTTTAAACAGCCAGATGTGAACTAGCTACAGTGAACTAGGTTTAAACATCCAGATGTGAACTAGCTACAGTGAACTAGGTTTAAACAGCCAGATGTGAACTAGCTACAGTGAACTAGGTTTAAACAGCCAGATGTGAACTAGCTACAGTGAACTAGTAGGTTTAAACATCCAGATGTGAACTAGCTACAGTGAACTAGGTTTAAACAGCCAGATGTGAACTAGCTACAGTGAACTAGGTTTAAACAGCCAGATGTGAACTAGCTACAGTGAACTAGTAGGTTTAAACAGCCAGATGTGAACTAGCTACAGTGAACTAGGTTTAAACAGCCAGATGTGAACTAGCTACAGTGAACTAGGTTTAAACAGCCAGATGTGAACTAGCTACAGTGAACTAGTAGGTTTAAACATCCAGATGTGAACTAGCTACAGTGAACTAGGTTTAAACAGCCAGATGTGAACTAGCTACAGTGAACTAGGTTTAAACATCCATATGTGAACTAGCTTCAGTGAACTAGGTTTAAACACAAAGATGTGAACTAGCTACAGTGAACTAGGTTTAAACATCCAGATGTGAACTAGCTACAGTGAACTAGGTTTAAACAGCCAGATGTGAACTAGCTACAGTGAACTAGGTTTAAACAACCAGATGTGAACTAGCTACAGTGAACTTCTAGGTTTAAACAATCAGATGTGAACTAGCTACAGTGAACTTCTAGGTTTAAACATTCAGATGTGAACTAGCTACAGTGAACTAGGTTTAAACAGCCAGATGTGAACTAGCTACAGTAAACTAGTAGGTTTAAAAAGCCAGATGTGAACTTTCTACAGTGAACCAGGTTTAAACAGCCAGATGTGAACTAGCTACAGTGAACCAGGTTTAAACAGTCAGATGTGAACTAGCTACAGTGAACCATTAGGTTCAAACAGCCAGATGTGAACTAGCTACAGTGACCTACGTTTAAACATCCAGATGTGATCTAGCTACAGTGAACTAGGTTTAAACAGCCAGATGTGAACTAGCTACAGTGAACAAAGAGGTTTAAACATCCAGATCTGAACTAGCTACAGTGAACTATGTTTAAACATCCAGATGTGAACTAGCTACAGTGAACCAGTAGGTTAAAACAGCCAGATGGGAACGAGCTAAAGTGAACTAGTAGGTTTAAACAGCCAGATGTGAACTAGCTACAGTGAACTAGGTTTAAACAGCCAGATGTGAACTAGCTACAGTGAACTAGGTTTAAACAGCCAGATGTTAACTAGCTACAGTGAACTAGATTTAAACAGCCAGATGTGTAATAGCTACAGTGAACTAGGTTTAAACAGCCAGATGTGAACTAGCTACAGTGAACAAAGAGGTTTAAACATCCAGATGTGAACTAGCTACAGTGATCTAGGTTTAAACAGCCAGATGTGAAATAGCTACAGTGAACTAGGTTTAAACCGCCAGATGAGAACTAGCTACAGTGAACTAGTAGGTTTAAAAAGCCAGATGTGAACTAGCTACAGTGAACTAGGTTTAAACAGCCAGATGTGAACTAGCTACAGTGAACTAGTAGGTTAAAACAGCCAGATGTGAACTAGCTACAGTGAACGAAGATGTTTAAACATCCAGATGTGAACTAGCTACAGTGAACTAGGTTTAAACATTCAGATGTGAACTAGCTACAGTGAACTAGGTTTAAACATCCAGATGTGAACTATCTACAGTGAACTGTTAGGTTTAAACAGCCAGATGTGAACTAGCTACAGTGAACTAGGTTTAAACAGCCAGATGTGAACTAGCTACAGTGAACTAGGTTTAAACATCCAGATGTGAACTAGCTACAGTGAACGAAGAGGTTTAAACAGCCAGATGTGAACTAGCTACAGTGAACTAGGTTTAAACAGTCAGATGTGAACAAGCTACAAAGAACTTCTAGGTTTAAAAACCCAGATATGAAATAGCTACATTGAACTAGTAGGTTTTAACAGTCAGATGTGAACCAGCTACAGTGAAATAGCTACAGTGAACTAGGTTTAAACATCCATATGTGACCTAGTTACAGTGAACTAGGTTTAAACAGCCAGAAGTGAACTAGCTACAGTGAACTAGGTTTAAACATCCAGATGTGAACTAGCTACAGTGAACTAGAAGGTTTAAACAGCCAGATGTGAACTAGTTACAGTGAACTAGTAGGTTTAAACAGCCAGATGTGAACTAGCTACAGTGAACTAGGTTTAAACATCCAGATGTGAACTAGCTACAGTGAACGAAGAGGTTTAAACAGCCAGATGTGAACTAGCTACAGTGAACTAGTAGGTTTAAACAGCCAGATGTGAACTAGCTACAGTGAACCAGTAGGTTTAAACAGCCAGATGTGAACTAGCTACAGTGAACCAGGTTTAAACAGTCAGATGTGAACTAGCTACAGTGAACCATTAGGTTTAAACAGCCAGATGTGAACTAGCTACAGTGAACTAGGTTTAAACATCCAGATGTGAACTAGCTACAGTGAACTAGGTTTAAACAGCCAGATGTGAACTAGCTACAGTGAACAAAGAGGTTTAAACATCCAGATGTGAACTAGCTACAGTGAACTAGGTTTAAACAGCCAGATGTGAACTATCTACAGTGAACTATTAGGTTTAAACAGCCAGATGTGAACTAGCTACAGTGAACGAAGAGGTTTAAACATCCAGATGTGAACTAGCTACAGTGAACTAGGTTTAAACAGCCAGATGTGAACTAGCTACAGTGAACTAGGTTTAAACAGCCAGATGTGAACTAGCTACAGTGAACTAGTAGGTTTAAACATCCAGATGTGAACTAGCTACAGTGAACTAGGTTTAAACAGCCAGATGTGAACTAGCTACAGTGAACTAGGTTTAAACCGCCAGATGAGAACTAGCTACAGTGAACTAGTAGGTTTAAAAAGCCAGATGTGAACTAGCTACAGTGAACTAGGTTTAAACAGCCAGATGTGAACTAGCTACAGTGAACTAGGTTTAAACATCCAGATGTGAACTAGCTACAGTGAACTAGTAGGTTTAAACATCCAGATGTGAACTAGCTACAGTGAACTAGGTTTAAACAGCCAGATGTGAACTAGCTACAGTGAACTAGGTTTAAACATCCAGATGTGAACTAGCTACAGTGAACTAGGTTTAAACAGCCAGATGTGAACTAGCTACAGTGAACTAGGTTTAAACATCCAGATGTGAACTAGCTACAGTGAACGAAGAGGTTTAAACAGCCAGATGTGAACTAGCTACAGTGAACTAGGTTTAAACATCCAGATGTGAACTAGCTACAGTGAACTTCTAGGTTTAAACAATCAGATGTGAACTAGCTACAGTGAACTTCTAGGTTTAAACATTCAGATGTGAACTAGCTACAGTGAACTAGGTTTAAACAGCCAGATGTGAACTAGCTACAGTGAACTAGTAGGTTTAAACAGCCAGATGTGAACTAGCTACAGTGAACCAGGTTTAAACAGCCAGATGTGAACTAGCTACAGTGAACTAGTAGGTTTATACAGCCAGATGTGAACTAGCTACAGTGAACCATTAGGTTTAAACAGCCAGATGTGAACTAGCTACAGTGACCTACGTTTAAACATCCAGATGTGAACTAGCTACAGTGAACTAGGTTTAAACAGCCAGATGTGAACTAGCTACAGTGAACAAAGAGGTTTAAACATCCAGATGTGAACTAGCTACAGTGAACTAGGTTTAAACATCCAGATGTGAACTAGCTACAGTGAACCAGTAGGTTAAAACAGCCAGATGGGAACGAGCTACAGTGAACTAGTAGGTTTAAACAGCCAGATGTGAACTAGCTACAGTGAACTAGGTTTAAACAGCCATATGTGAACTAGCTACAGTGAACTAGGTTTAAACAGCCAGATGTTAACTAGCTACAGTGAACCAGATTTAAACAGCCAGATGTGTAATAGCTACAGTGAACTAGGTTTAAACAGCCAGATGAGAACTAGCTACAGTGAACAAAGAGGTTTAAACATCCAGATGTGAACTAGCTACAGTGATCTAGGTTTAAACAGCCAGATGTGAAATAGCTACAGTGAACTAGGTTTAAACCGCCAGATGAGAACTAGCTACAGTGAACTAGTAGGTTTAAAAAGCCAGATGTGAACTAGCTACAGTGAACTAGGTTTAAACATCCAGATGTGAACTAGCTACAGTGAACTAGTAGGTTTAAACATCCAGATGTGAACTAGCTACAGTAAACTAGGTTTAAACAGCCAGATGTGAACTAGCTACAGTGAACTAGGTTTAAACATCCAGATGTGAACTAGCTACAGTGAACTAGGTTTAAACAGCCAGATGTGAACTAGCTACAGTGAACTAGGTTTAAACAGCCAGATGTGAACTAGCTACAGTGAACTAGGTTTAAACAGCCAGATGTGAACTAGCTACAGTGAACAAAGAGGTTTAAACATCCAGATGTGAACTAGCTACAGTGAACTAGGTTTAAACAGCCAGATGTGAACTAGCTACAGTGAACTAGGTTTAAACAGCCAGATGTGAACTAGCTACAGTGAACTAGTAGGTTTAAACAGCCAGATGTGAACTAGCTACAGTGAACTAGGTTTAAACATCCAGATGTGAACTAGCTACAGTGAACTAGTAGGTTTATACATCCAGATGTGAACTAGCTACAGTGAACTAGGTTTAAACAGCCAGATGTGAACTAGCTCCAGTGAACTTGGTATAAACCTCCAGATGTGAACTAGCTACAGTGAACTAGGTTTAAACAATCAGATGTGAACTAGCTACAGTGAACTAGGTTTAAACATTCAGATGTGAACTAGCTACAGTGAACTTCTAGGTTTAAACATTCAGATGTGAACTAGCTACAGTGAACTAGGTTTAAACATCCAGATGTGAACTAGCTACAGTGAACTAGGTTTAAACATTCAGATGTGAGCTATCTACAGTGAACTATTAGGTTTAAACAGCCAGATGTGAACTAGCTACAGTGAACTAGTAGGTTTAAACATCCAGATGTGAACTAGCTACAGTGAACTAGGTTTAAACATTCAGATGTGAGCTATCTACAGTGAACTATTAGGTTTAAACAGCCAGATGTGAACTAGCTACAGTGAACTAGGTTTAAACATCCAGATGTGAACTAGCTACAGTGAACGAAGAGGTTTAAACAGCCAGATGTGAACTAGCTACAGTGAACTAGGTTTAAACATCCAGATGTGAACTAGCTACAGTGAACTAGTAGGTTTAAACAGCCAGATGTGAACTAGCTACAGTGAACTAGGTTTAAACAGCCAGATGTGAACTAGCTACAGTGAACTAGGTTTAAACATCCAGATGTGAACTAGCTACAGTGAACGAAGATGTTTAAACATTCAGATGTGAACTAGCTACAGTGAACTAGGTTTAAACATCCAGATGTGAACTAGCTACAGTGAACTAGGTTTAAACATTCAGATGTGAACTAGCTACAGTGAACTAGGTTTAAACAGCCAGATGTGAACTAGCTACAGTGAACTAGGTTTAAACATCCAGATGTGAACTAGCTACAGTGAACGAAGAGGTTTAAACAGCCAGATGTGAACTAGCTACAGTGAACTAGGTTTAAACATCCAGATGTGAACTAGCTACAGTAAACTAGTTGGTTTAAACAGCCAGATGTGAACTAGCTACAGTGAACTAGGTTTAAACATCCAGATGTGAACTAGCTACAGTGAACTAGGTTTAAACATTCAGATGTGAACTAGCTACAGTGAACTAGGTTAAAACAGCCAGATGTGAACTAGCTACAGTGAACTAGGTTTAAACAGCCAGATGTGAACTAGCTACAGTGAACTAGGTTTAAACAGCCAGATGTGAACTAGCTACAGTGAACTAGTAGGTTTAAACAGCCAGATGTGAACTAGCTACAGTGAACTAGGTTTAAACAGCCAGATGTGAACTAGCTACAGTGAACTAGTAGGTTTAAACAGCCAGATGTGAACTAGCTACAGTGAACGAAGATGTTTAAACATCCAGATGTGAACTAGCTACAGTGAACTTCTAGGTTTAAACATTCAGATGTGAACTAGCTACAGTGAACTAGGTTTAAACATCCAGATGTGAACTAGCTACAGTGAACTGTTAGGTTTAAACAGCCAGATGTGAACTAGCTTCAGTAAACTAGGTTTAAACAGCCAGATGTGAACTAGCTACAGTGAACTAGGTTTAAACATCCAGATGTGAACTAGCTACAGTGAACGAAGAGGTTTAAACAGCCAGATGTGAACTAGCTACAGTGAACTAGGTTTAAACAGTCAGATGTGAACTAGCTACATTGAACTTCTAGGTTTAAACATCCAGATGTGAACTAGCTACAGTGAACTAGTAGGTTTTAACAGTCAGATCTGAACCAGCTACAGTGAAATAGCTACAGTGAACTAGGTTTAAACATCCAGATGTGAACTAGCTACAGTGAACTAGGTTTAAACAGCCAGATGTGAACTAGCTACAGTGAACTAGGTTTAAACATCCAGATGTGAACTAGCTACAGTGAACTGTAGGTTTAAACAGCCAGATGTGAACTAGCTACAGTGAACTAGGTTTAAACAGCCAGATGTGAACTAGCTACAGTGAACTAGGTTTAAACATCCAGATGTGAACTAGCTACAGTGAACGAAGAGGTTTAAACAGCCAGATGTGAACTAGCTACAGTGAACTAGTAGGTTTAAACATCCAGATGTGAACTAGCTACAGTGAACCAGGTTTAAACAGCCAGATGTGAACTAGCTACAGTGAACCAGGTTTAAACAGTCAGATGTGAACTAGCTACAGTGAACCATTAGGTTTAAACAGCCAGATGTGAACTAGCTACAGTGAACTAGGTTTAAACATCCAGATGTGAACTAGCTACAGTGAACGAAGAGGTTTAAACAGCCAGATGTGAACTAGCTACAGTGAACTAGGTTTAAACAGTCAGATGTGAACTAGCTACAGTGAACTTCTAGGTTTAAACACCCAGATGTGAACTAGCTACAGTGAACTAGTAGGTTTTAACAGTCAGATGTGAACCAGCTACAGTGAAATAGCTACAGTGAACTAGGTTTAAACATCCAGATGTGAACTAGCTACAGTGAACTAGGTTTAAACAGCCAGATGTGAACTAGCTACAGTGAACTAGGTTTAAACATCCAGATGTGAACTAGCTACAGTAAACTGAAGGTTTAAACAGCCAGATGTGAACTAGCTACAGTAAACTAGGTTTAAACAGCCAGATGTGAACTAGCTACAGTGAACTAGGTATAAACATCCAGATGTGAACTAGCTACAGTGAACGAAGAGGTTTAAACAGCCAGATGTGAACTAGCTACAGTGAACTAGTAGGTTTAAACATCCAGATGTGAACTAGCTACAGTAAACTAGGTTTAAACAGCCAGATGTGAACTAGCTACAGTGAACCAGGTTTAAACAGTCAGATGTGAACTAGCTACAGTGAACCATTAGGTTAAAACAGCCAGATGTGAACTAGCTACAGTGAACTACGTTTAAACATCCAGATGTGAACTAGCTACAGTGAACTAGGTTTAAACAGCCAGATGTGAACTAGCTACAGTGAACAAAGAGGTTTAAACATCCAGATGTGAACTAGCTACAGTGATCTAGGTTTAAACAGCCAGATGTGAACTAGCTACAGTGAACTAGGTTTAAACAGCCAGATGTGAACTAGCTACAGTGAACTAGTAGGTTTAAACAGCCAGATGTGAACTAGCTACAGTGAACTAGGTTTAAACAGCCAGATGTGAACTAGCTACAGTGAACTAGGTTTAAACAGCCAGATGTGAACTAGCTACAGTGAACTAGGTTTAAACATCCATATGTGAACTAGCTTCAGTGAACTAGTTTTAAACACAAAGATGTGAACTAGCTACAGTGAACTAGGTTTAAACATCCAGATGTGAACTAGCTACAGTGAACTAGGTTTAAACATCCAGATGTGAACTAGCTACAGTGAACTAGGTTTAAACCGCCAGATGTGAACTAGCTACAGTGAACCAGATTTAAACAGTCAGATGTGAACTAGCTACAGTGAACTAGTAGGTTTATACATCCAGATGTGAACTAGCTACAGTGAAGTAGGTTTAAACAGCCAGATGTGAACTAGCTACAGTGAACTAGGTTTAAACAGCCAGATGTGAACTAGCTACAGTGAACTAGGTTTAAACAGCCAGATGTGAACTAGCTACAGTGAACTAGTAGGTTTAAATAGCCAGATGTGAACTAGCTACAGTGAACTAGGTTTAAACAGCCAGATGTGAACTAGCTACAGTGAACTAGGTTTAAACAGTCAGATGTGAACTAGCTACAGTGAACCATTAGGTTTAAACAGCCAGATGTGAACTAGCTACAGTGAACTAGGTTTAAACATCCAGATGTGAACTAGCTACAGTGAACGAAGAGGTTTAAACAGCCAGATGTGAACTAGCTACAGTGAACTAGGTTTAAACAGTCAGATGTGAACTAGCTACAGTGAACTTCTAGGTTTAAACATCCAGATGTGAACTAGCTACAGTGAACTAGTAGGTTTAAACAGTCAGATGTGAACCAGCTACAGTGAAATAGCTACAGTGAACTAGGTTTAAACATCCATATGTGACCTAGTTACAGTGAACTAGGTTTAAACAGCCAGATGTGAACAAGCTACAGTGAACTAGGTTTAAACATCCAGATGTGAACTAGCTACAGTGAATGAAGACGTTTAAACAGCCAGATGTGAACTAGCTTCAGTAAACTAGGTTTAAACAGCCAGATGTGAACTAACTACAGTGAACTAGGTATAAACATCCAGATGTGAACAAGCTACAGTAAACGAAGAGGTTTAAACAGCCAGATGTGAACTAGCTACAGTAAACTAGTAGGTTTAAACAACCAGATGTGAACTAGCTACAGTGAACCAGGTTTAAACAGCCAGATGTGAACTAGCTACAGTGAACCAGGTTTAAAAAGTCAGATGTGAACTAGCTACAGTGAACCATTAGGTTAAAACAGCCAGATGTCAACTAGCTACAGTGACCTACGTTTAAACATCCAGATGTGATCTAGCTACAGTGAACTAGGTTTAAACAGCCAGATGTGAACTAGCTACAGTGAACAAAGAGGTTTAAACATCCAGATGTGAACTAGCTACAGTGATCTAGGTTTAAACAGCCAGATGTGAAATAGCTACAGTGAACTAGGTTTAAACAGCCAGATGTGAACTAGCTACAGTGAACTAGTAGGTTTAAAAAGCCAGATGTGAACTAGCTACAGTGAACTAGGTTTAAACAGCCAGATGTGAACTAGCTACAGTGAACTAGGTTTAAACAGCCAGATGTGAACTAGCTACAGTGAACTAGGTTTAAACATCCAGATGTGAACTAGCTACAGTGAACTAGTTTTAAACACAAAGATGTGAACTAGCTACAGTGAACCATGTTTAAACATCCAGATGTGAACTAGCTACAGTGAACTAGGTTTAAACATCCATATGTGAACTAGCTACAGTGAACTAGGTTTAAACAGCCAGATGTGAACTAGCTACAGTGAACCAGATTTAAACAGTCAGATGTGAACTAGCTACAGTGAACTAGTAGGTTTAAACATCCAGATGTGAACTAGCTACAGTGAATGAAGAGGTTTAAACAGCCAGATGTGAACTAGCTACAGTGAACTAGGTTTAAACAGCCAGATGTGAACTAGCTACAGTGAACTAGGTTTAAACAGCCAGATGTGAACTAGCTACAGTGAACTAGTAGGTTTAAACAGCCAGATGTGAACTAGCTACAGTGAACTAGGTTTAAACAGCCAGATGTGAACTAGCTACAGTGAACTAGGTTTAAACACAAAGATGTGAACTAGCTACAGTGAACTAGGTTTAAACATCCAGATGTGAACTAGCTACAGTGAACCAGTAGGTTTAAACAGCCAGATGGGAACGAGCTATAGTGAACTAGAAGGTTTAAACAGTCAGATGTGAACTAGCTACAGTGAACTAGGTTTAAACATCCAGATGTGAACTAGCTACAGTGAACTAGGTTTAAACAGCCAGATGTGAACTAGCTACAGTGAACCAGGTTTAAACAGTCAGATGTGAACTAGCTACAGTGAACTAGTAGGTTTATACATCCAGATGTGAACTAGCTACAGTGAACTAGTAGGTTTATACATCCAGATGTGAACTAGCTACAGTGAACTAGGTTTAAACAGTCAGATGTGAACTAGCTACAGTGAACTAGGTTTAAACAGTCAGATGTGAACTAGCTACAGTTAACTAGTAGGTTTATACATCCAGATGTGAACTAGGTACTGTGAAATTCTAGGTATAAAAATCCAGATGTGAACTAGCTACAGTGAACTAGTAGGTTTTAACTATCAGATGTGAAGCAGCTACAGTGAAATAGCAGCCAGATGTGAACTAGCTACAGTGAACTAGGTTTAAACAGCCAGATGTGAACTATCTACAGTGAACTATTAGGTTTAAACAGCCAGATGTGAACTAGCTACAGTGAACGAAGAGGTTTAAAGAGCCAGATGTGAACTAGCTACAGTGAACTAGGTTTTGTCACGGTTCATGAATTCACCGGCTCTCTGTGTGTGTGCGTGTGTGCGCGTGTGTGTGCGTGTGGGTGTGGCCGCTGATTGCCACTCTGCTTGTTGTTAGCGCCAGCTGACACTCATTACGTGTGCCTACTTATACTCGTTGTCTTGGTCTTGTGTTTGTCAGTTCGTTGTCTTGTTTTCCTGTGCGTGTGTTTGTCTCCAGGCCGAGTACGCTGTTCTCCCATGGTTCTGTTCTCCGCTGGACTCTTCGTTCGCTATCGCTCCTGTGGAGGTCTCTATGCTGGGCACGTTCAGGATCGCCAGTCTGGGAATTCCTCTTCACTCACTGACAGTACGGAAGATTGGTTTCTCCCCGCAGCCTCGGCGATGCTAAGACCTAGACATTTCCTGACACCCTCGATTATCTGTACCTGTTACTCGTCTCCTGAATTGCTTCAATAAATGTTGAACTTGACTCGCTATTGAATCCTCCGTCCTTTCACGTGACAGGTTTAAACATCCAGATGTGAACTAGCTACAGTGAACTAGGTTTAAACATCCATATGTGAACTAGCTACAGTGAACTAGGTTTAAACAGCCAGATGTGAACTAGCTACAGTGAACCAGATTTAAACAGTCAGATGTGAACTAGCTACAGTGAACTAGTAGGTTTATACATCCAGATGTGAACTAGCTACAGTGAACTAGTAGGTTTAAACATCCAGATGTGAACTAGCTACAGTGAACTAGGTTTAAACAGTCAGATGTGAACTAGCTACAGTGAACTAGTAGGTTTAAACATCCAGATGTGAACTAGCTACAGTGAACTAGGTTTAAACATCCAGATGTGAACTAGCTACAGTGAACTAGTAGGTTTAAACATCCAGATGTGAACTAGCTACAGTGAACTAGGTTTAAACATCCAGATGTGAACTAGCTACAGTGATATAGGTTTAAACAGCCAGATGTGAACTAGTTACAGTGAACTAGTAGGGTTAAACAGCCAGATGTGAACTAGCTACAGTGAACTAGGATTAAACAACCAGATGTGAACTAGCTACAGTGAACTAGGTTTTGTCACGGTTCATGAATTCACCGGCTCTCTGTGTGTGTGCGTGTGCGCGTGTGTGTGCGTGTGGGTGTGGCCGCTGATTGCCACTCTGCTTGTTGTTAGCGCCAGCTGACACTCATTACGTGTGCCTACTTATACTCGTTGTCTTGGTCTTGTGTTTGTCAGTTCGTTGTCTTGTTTTCCTGTGCGTGTGTTTGTCTCCAGGCCGAGTACGCTGTTCTCCCATGGTTCTGTTCTCCGCTGGACTCTTCGTTCGCTATCGCTCCTGTGGAGGTCTCTATGCTGGGCACGTTCAGGATCGCCAGTCTGGGAATTCCTCTTCACTCACTGACAGTACGGAAGATTGGTTTCTCTCCGCAGCCTCGGCGATGCTAAGACCTAGACATTTCCTGACACCCTCGATTATCTGTACCTGTTACTCGTCTCCTGAATTGCTTCAATAAATGTTGAACTTGACTCGCTATTGAATCCTCCGTCCTTTCACGTGACAGGTTTAAACATCCAGATGTGAACTAGCTACAGTGAACCAGTAGGTTAAAACAGCCAGATGTGAACAAGCTACAGTGAACTATTAGGTTTTAACAGTCAGATGTGAACTAGCTACAGTGAACTAGGTTTAAACATCCAGATGTGAACTAGCTACAGTGAACTAGGTTTAAACATCCAGATGTGAACTAGCTACAGTGAACCAGTAGGTTAAAACAGCCAGATGGGAACGAGCTACAGTGAACAAGTAGGTTTAAACATCCAGATGTGAACTAGCTACAGTGACCTAGGTTTAAACAGCCAGATGTGAACGAGCTACAGTGAACTAGTAGGTTTAAACATCCAGATGTGAACTAGCTACAGTGAACCAGTAGGTTAAAAAAGCCAGATGTGAACAAGCTACAGTGAACTATTAGGTTTTAACAGTCAGATGTGAACTAACAACAGTGAACTAGTAGGTTTAAACATCCAGATGTGAACTAGCTAGAGTGAACTAGGTTTAAACAGTCAGATGTGAACTAGCTATAGTGAACTTATGTTTAAACAACCAGATGTGAACTAGCTACAGTGAACTAGGTTTAAACAGCCAGATGTGAACTAGCTTCAGTGAACCAGGTTTAAACAGTCAGATGTGAACTAGCTACAGTGAACCAGGTTTAAACAGTCAGATGTGAACTAGCTACAGTGAACTAGGTTTAAACAGTCAGATGTGAACTAGCTACAGTTAACTTCTAGGTTTAAACAGCAAGATGTGAACTAGCTACAGTGATCTAGTAGGTTTAAATCAGCCAGATGTGAACTAGCTAAAGAGAACTAGGTTAAACAGTAAGATGTGAACTAGCTACAGTGAACTAGGTTAAACAGTAAGATGTGAACTAGCTACAGTGAACTAGTAGGTTTAAACAGTCAGATGTGAACTAGCAACAGTGAAATAGCTACAGTGAACTTGCTACAGTGAACTAGCTTTAAACAACCAGATGTGAACTAGCTACAGTGAACTAGGTTTAAACATCCAGATGTGAACTAGCTACAGTGAACCAGTAGGTTTAAACAGCCAGATGTGAACTAGCTACAGTGAACTAGTAGGTTTTAAACAGTCAGATGTGAACTAGCAACAGGTTTAAATAGCTACAGATGTGAACTAGCTACAGTGAACTAGGTTTAAACAGCCAGATGTGAACTAGCTACAGTGAACTAGGTTTAAACATTCAGATGTGAACTAGCTACATTGATCTTCTAGGTTTAAACAGCCAGATGTGAACTAGCTACAGTGAACTAGGTTTAAACAGCCAGATGTGAACTAGCTACAGTGAACTAGGTTTAAACATCCAGATGTGAACTAGCTACAGTGAACTAGTAGGTTTAAACAGTCAGATGTGAACTAGCTACAGTGAACTAGGTTTAAACATCCAGATGTGAACTAGCTACAGTGAACTAGGTTTAAACAGCCAGATGTGAACTAGCTACAGTGAACTAGTAGGTTTAAACAGCCAGATGTGAACTAGCTACAGTGAACTAGGTTTAAACATCCATATGTGAACTAGCTACAGGGAACAAGGTTTAAAAAGTCAGATGTGAACTAGCTACATTGATCTTCTAGGTTTAAACAACCAGATGTGAACTAGCTACAGTGAACTAGTAGGTTTAAACAGCCAGATGTGAACTAGCTAAAGTGAACTAGAGTTTAAAACAGTAAGATGTGAACTAGCTACAGTGAACTAGGTTTAAACATCCAGATGTGAACTAGCTACAGTGAACTAGGTTTAAACAGCCAGATGTGAACTAGCTACAGTGAACTAGTAGGTTTAAACAGCCAGATGTGAACTAGCTACAGTGAACTATTAGGTTTAAACAGTCAGATGTGAACTAGCTACAGTGAACTAGGTTTAAACAGCCAGATGTGAACTAGCTACAGTGAACTAGGTTTTAAACATCCAGATGTGAACTAGCTACAGTGAACTAGGGTTTAAAGAGCCAGATGTGAACTAGCTACAGTGAACTAGGTTTAAACAGCCAGATGTGAACTAGCTACAGTGAACTAGGTTTAAACATCCAGATGTGAACTAGCTACAGTGAACTAGGTTTAAACATCCAGATGTGAACTAGCTACAGTGAACTAGGTTTAAACATCCAGATGTGAACTAGCTACAGTGAACTAGTTTTAAACATCCAGATGTGAACTAGCTACAGTGAACTAGGTTTAAACATCCAGATGTGAACTAGCTACAGTGAACCAGTAGGTTAAAACAGCCAGATGTGAACTAGCTACAGTGAACTAGTAGGTTTAAACAGTCAGATGTGAACCAGCTACCGTGCAATGGCTACAGTGAACTAGTAGGTTTAAACATCCATATGTGAACTAGCTACAGTAAACTAGGTTTAAACAGCAAGATGTGATCTAGCTACAGTGAATTTCTAGGTTTAAACATCCATATTTGAACTAGTAGGTTTTAACTATCAGATGTGAACCAGCTACCGTGCAATAGCTACAGTGAACTAGCTACAGTGATCTAGGTTTAAACACCCAGATGTGAACTAGCTACAGTGAACTAGTAGGTTAAACAGCCAGATGTGAACTAGCTACAGTGAACTAGGTTTAAACAGCCAGATGTGAACTAGCTACAGTGAACTAGGTTTAAACATCCAGATGTGAACTAGCTACAGTGAACTAGGTTTAAACAACCAGATGTGAACTAGCTACAGTGAACTAGGTTTAAACATCCAGATGTGAACTAGCTACAGTGAACTAGGTTTAAACATCCAGATGTGAACTAGCTACAGTGAACTAGGTTTAAACAGCCAGATGTGAACTAGCTACAGTGAACTTCTAGGTTTAAACAGCCAGATGTGAACTAGCTACAGTGAACTAGGTTTAAACATCCATATGTGAACTAGCTACAGTGAACTAGGTTTAAACAGCCAGATGTGAACTAGCTACAGTGAACTAGGTTTAAACATCCAGATGTGAACTAGCTACATTGATCTTCTAGGTTTAAACAGCCAGATGTGAACTAGCTACAGTGAACTAGGTTTAAACATCCAGATGTGAACTAGCTACAGTGAACAAGGTTTAAACATCCAGATGTGAACTAGCTACAGTGAACTAGGTTTAAACAGTCAGATGTGAACTAGCTACAGTGAACTAGTAGGTTTAAACAGCCAGATGTGAACTAGCTACAGTGAACTAGTAGGTTTAAACAGCCAGATGTGAACTAGCTAAAGAGAACTAGGTTAAAAAGGTATGATGTGAACTAGCTACAGTGAACTAGTAGGTTTAAACATCCAGATGTGAACTAGCTGCAGTGAACCAGTTTTAAACAGTCAGATGTGAACTAGCTACAGTGAACTAGGTTTAAACAGTCAGATGTGAACTAGCTACAGTGAACTAGGTTTAAACAACCAGATGTGAACTAGCTACAGTGAACTAGTAGGTTTTAACAGTCAGATGTGAACTAGCTAAAGTGAACTAGGTTAAAACAGTAAGATGTGAACAAGCTACAGTGAACTAGTAGGTTTAAACAGTCAGATGTGAACTAGCTACAGTGAACTTGCTACAGTGAACTTGCTTTAAACAACCAGATGTGAACTAGCTACAGTGAACTAGGTTTAAACATCCAGATGTGAACTAGCTACATTGATCTTCTAGGTTTAAACAGCCAGATGTGAACTAGCTACAGTGAACTAGGTTTAAACATCCAGATGTGAACTAGCTACAGTGAACTAGGTTTAAACAACCAGATGTGAACTAGCAACAGTGAAATACCTACAGTGAACTAGGTTTAAACAGTCAGATGTGAACTAGCTACAGTGAACTAGGTTTAAACAACCAGATGTGAACTAGCTACAGTGAACTAGTAGGATTAAACATTCAGATGTGAACTAGCTACAGTGAACTAGGTTTAAACAGCCAGATGTGAACTAGATACAGTGAACTAGTAGGTTTATGAAGCCAGATGTGAACTAGCTACAGTGAAATAGGTTTAAACAGCCAGATGTGAACTAGCTACAGTGAACTAGGTTTAAACAGTCAGATGTGAACTAGCTACAGGGAACTAGGTTTAAACAGTCAGATGTGAACTAGCTACAGTGAACTTCTAGGTTTAAACAGCCAGATGTGAACTAGCTACAGTGAACTAGTAGGTTTAAACAGCCAGATGTGAACTAGCTACAGTGAACTAGGTTTAAACAGCCAGATGTGAACTAGCTACAGTGAACTAGGTTTAAACAGTCAGATGTGAACTAGCAACAGTGAAATAGCTACAGTGAACTTGCTACTGTGAACTAGGTTTAAACATCCAGATGTGAACTAGCTACAGTGAACCAGTAGGTTAAAACAGCCAGATGTGAACTAGCTACAGTGAACTATTAGGTTTAAACAGTCAGATGTGAACTAGCTACAGTGAACTAGGTTTAAACATCCAGATGTGAACTAGCTACAGTGAACTAGGTTTAAACATCCAGATGTGAACTAGCTACAGTGAACTAGTAGGTTTAAACATCCAGATGTGAACTAGCTACAGTGAACTAGGTTTAAACAGTCAGATGTGAACTAGCTATAGTGAACTTATAGGTTTAAACAACCAGATGTGAACTAGCTACAGTGAACTAGGTTTAAACAGCCAGATGTGAACTAGCTTCAGTGAACCAGTTTTAAACAGTCAGATGTGAACTAGCTACAGTGAACCAGGTTTAAACAGTCAGATGTGAACTAGCTACAATGAACTAGGTTTAAACAGTCAGATGTGAACTAGCTACAGTTAACTTCTAGGTTTAAACAGAAAGATGTGAACTAGCTACAGTGATCTAGTAGGTTTAATCAGCCAGATGTGAACTAGCTAAAGAGAACTAGGTTAAAACAGTAAGATGTGAACTAGCTAAAGAGAACTAGGTTAAACAGTAAGATGTGAACTAGCTACAGTGAACTAGTAGGTTTAAACAGTCAGATGTGAACTAGCAACAGTGAAATAGCTACAGTGAACTTGCTACAGTGAACTAGCTTTAAACAACCAGATGTGAACTAGCTACAGTGAACTAGGTTTAAACATCCAGATGTGAACTAGCTACAGTGAACCAGTAGGTTTAAACTGCCAGATGTGAACTAGCTACAGTGAACTAGTAGGTTTAAACAGTCAGATGTGAACTAGCTACAGTGAAATAGCTACAGTGAACTTGCTACAGTGAACTAGCTTTAAACAACCAGATGTGAACTAGCTACAGTGAACTAGGTTTAAACATTCAGATGTGAACTAGCTACAGTGATCTTCTAGGTTTAAACAGCCAGATGTGAACTAGCTACAGTGAACTAGGTTTAAACAGTCAGATGTGAACTAGCTACAGTGAACTTATAGGTTTAAACATCCAGATGTGAACTAGCTACAGTGAACTAGTAGGTTTAAACAGTCAGATGTGAACTAGCTACAGTGAACTAGTAGGTTTAAACAGCCAGATGTGAACTAGCTACAGTGAACTAGGTTTAAACAGCCAGATGTGAACTAGCTACAGTGAACTAGGTTTAAACAGCCAGATGTGAACTAGCTACAGTGAACTAGGTTTAAACAACCAGATGTGAACTAGCTACAGTGAACTAGGTTTAAACAGTCAGATGTGAACTAGCTACAGGGAACTAGGTTTAAACAGCCAGATGTGAACTAGCTACAGTGAACTAGTAGGTTTAAACAGCCAGATGTGAACTAGCTACAGTGAACTAGGTTTAAACAGCCAGATGTGAACTAGCTACAGTGAACTAGGTTTAAACATCCAGATGTGAACTAGCTACAGTGAACTAGGTTTAAACAGCCAGATGTGAACTAGCTACAGTGAACTAGTAGGTTTAAACAGCCAGATGTGAACAAGCTACAGTGAACTATTAGGTTTTAACAGTCAGATGTGAACTAGCTACAGAGAACTAGGTTTAAACAGCCAGAGGTCAACTAGCTACAGTGAATAAGTAGGTTTTAACAGTCAGATCTGAACCAGCTACCGTGCAATAGCTACAGTGAACTAACTACAGTGATCGAGGTTTAAACAGCCAGATGTGAACTAGCTAAAGAGAACTAGTTTAAAACAGTAAGATGTGAACTAGCTAGAGTGAACAAGGTTTAAACATCCAGATGTGAACTAGCTACAGTGAACTAGGTTTAAACATCCAGATGTGAACTAGCTACAGTGAACTAGTTTTAAACATCCAGATGTGAACTAGCTACAGTGAACTAGGTTTAAACATCCAGATGTGAACTATCTACAGTGAACCAGTAGGTTAAATCCGCCAGATGTGAACAAGCTACAGTGAACTAGTAGGTTTTAACAGTCAGATGTGAACCAGCTACCGTGCAATGGCTACAGTGAACTAGTAGGTTTATACATCCAGATGTGAACTAGCTACAGTGAACTAGGTTTAAACAGTCAGATGTGAACTAGCTACAGTGAACTTCTAGGTATAAAAATCCAGATGTGAACTAGCAGGTTTTAACTATCAGATGTGAAGCAGGTACAGTGAAATAGCTACAGTGAACTTGCTACAGTGATCTAGGTTTAAATAGCTAAATGTGAACTAGTTACAGTGAACTAGTAGGGTTAAACAGCCAGATGTGAACTAGCTACAATGAACTAGGTTTAAACACCAAGATGTGAACTAGTTACAGTGAACTAGGTTTAAACATCCAGATGTGAACTAGCTACAGTGAACTAGTAGGTTTAAACAGCCAGATGTGAACTAGCTACAGTGAACTAGGTTTAAACATCCAGATGTGAACTAGCTACAGTGAACTAGGTTTAAACAGCCAGATGTGAACTAGCTACAGTGAACTAGGTTTAAACAGCCAGATGTGAACTAGCTACAGTGAACTTCTAGGTTTAAACAGCCAGATGTGAACTAGCTACAGTGAACTAGGTTTAAACATCCAGATGTGAACTAGCTACATTGAACTTCTAGGTTTAAACAGCCAGATGTGAACTAGCTACAGTGAACTAGGTTTAAACATCCAGATGTGAACTAGCTACAGTGAACTTCTAGGTTTAAACAGCCAGATGTGAACTAGCTTGAGTGAACTAGGTTTAAACATTCAGATGTGAACTAGCTACAGTGAACAAAGAGGTTTAAACATCCAGATGTGAACTAGCTACAGTGAACTAGGTTTAAACAGTCAGATGTGAACTAGCTACAGTGAACTAGGTTTAAACAGCCAGATGTGAACTAGCTACAGTGATCTATTAGGTTTAAACAGCCAGATGTGAACTAGCTACAGTGAACTAGGTTAAAACAGCCAGATGTGAACTAGCTACAGTGAACTAGGTTTAAACATCCAGATGTGAACTAGCTACAGTGAACCAGTTTTAAACAGTCAGATGTGAACTAGCTACAGTGAACTAGGTTTAAACAGTCAGATGTGAACTAGCTACAGTGAACCAGGTTTAAACAGTCAGATGTGAACTAGCTACAGTGATCTAGTAGGTTTAAATCAGCCAGATGTGAACTAGCTAAAGAGAACTAGGTTAAAACAGTAAGATGTGAACTAGCTACAGTGAACTAGTAGGTTTAAACAGTCAGATGTGAACTAGCAACAGTGAAATAGCTACAGTGAACTTGCTACAGTGAACTAGCTTTAAACAACCAGATGTGAACTAGCTACAGTGAACTAGGTTTAAACATCCATATGTGAACTAGCTACAGTGAACTAGTTTTAAACATCCATATGTGAACTAGTTACAGTGAACTAGGTTTAAACAGTCAGATGTGAACTATCTATAGTGAACTTACATGTTTAAACAACCAGATGTGAACTAGCAACAGTGAAATACCTACAGTGAACTAGGTTTAAACAGTCAGATGTGAACTAGCTACAGTGATCTAGCTTTAAACAACCAGATGTGAACGAGCTACAGTGAACTAGTAGGTTTAAACAGCCAGATGTGAACTAGCTACAGAGAACTAGGTTTAAACAGCCAGATGTGAACTAGATACAGTGAACTAGTAGGTTTATACAGCCAAATGTGAACTAGCTACTGTGAACTAGGTTTAAACATCCAGATGTGAACTAGCTACAGTGAACTAGGTTTAAACATTCAGATGTGAACTAGCTACAGTGAACTAGGTTTAAACAGTCAGATGTGAACTAGCTACAGTGAACTAGTAGGTTTAAACAGCCAGATGTGAACTAGCTACAGTGAACTAGTAGGTTTAAACAGCCAGATGTGAACTAGCTAAAGTGAACTAGGTTAAAACAGCCAGATGTGAACTAGCTACAGTGAACTAGTAGGTTTAAACAGTCAGATATGAACTAGCTACAGTGAACTAGGTTTAAACATCCATATGTGAACTAGCTACAGTGAACTAGGTTTAAAAATTCAGATGTGAACTAGCTACATTGATCTTCTAGGTTTAAACAACCAGATGTGAACTAGCTACAGTGAACTAGTAGGTTTTAACAGTCAGATCTGAACCAGCTACAGTGAACCAGTAGGTTAAAACAGCCAGATGTGAACAAGCTACAGTGAACTAGTAGGTTTAAACAGTCAGATGTGAACTAGCAACAGTGAAATAGCTACAGTGTGAACTAGCTACAGTGAACTAGCTTTAAACAACCAGATGTGAACTAGCTACAGTGAACTAGGTTTAAACATCCAGATGTGAACTAGCTACAGTGAACTAGGTTTAAACAGCCAGATGTGAACTAGCTACAGTGAACTAGGTTTAAACAACCAGATGTGAACTAGCTACAGTGAACTAGTAGGTTTTAACAGTCAGATGTGAACTAGCTAAAGTGAACTTATAGGTTTAAACAACCAGAAGTGAACTAGCTACAGTGAACTAGGTTTAAACAGCCAGATGTGAACTAGATTCAGTGAACCAGGTTTAAACAGTCAGATGTGAACTAGCTACAGTGAACCAGGTTTTAACAGTCAGATGTGAACTAGCTACAGTGAACTAGGTTTAAACAGCCAGATGTGAACTAGCTACAGTGAACTTCTAGGTTTAAACAGCCAGATGTGAACTAGCTACAGTGAACTAGTAGGTTTAAACAGCCAGATGTGAACTAGCTACAGTGAACTAGGTTTAAACAGCCAGATGTGAACTAGCTACAGTGAACTAGGTTTAAACATCCAGATGTGAACTAGCTACAGTGAACTAGGTTTAAACAGCCAGATGTGAACTAGCTACAGTGAACAAGTAGGTTAAAACAGCCAGATGTGAACAAGCTACAGTGAACTATTAGGTTTTAACAGTCAGATGTGAACTAGCTACAGAGAACTAGGTTTAAACAGCCAGAGGTCAACTAGCTACAGTGAATAAGTAGGTTTTAACAGTCAGATCTGAACCAGCTACCGTGCAATAGCTACAGTGAACTAACTACAGTGATCGAGGTTTAAACAGCCAGATGTGAACTAGCTAAAGAGAACTAGTTTAAAACAGTAAGATGTGAACTAGCTACAGTGAACAAGGTTTAAACATCCAGATGTGAACTAGCTACAGTGAACTTCTAGGTTTAAACATCCAGATGTGAACTAGCTACAGTGAACTAGGTTTAAACATCCAGATGTGAACTAGCTACAGTGAACTAGGTTTAAACATCCAGATGTGAACTAGCTACAGTGAACCAGTAGGTTAAAACAGCCAGATGTGAACTAGCTACAGTGAACTAGGTTTAAACAGTCAGATGTGAACCAGCTACCGTGCAATGGCTACAGTGAACTAGTAGGTTTATACATCCAGATGTGAACTAGCTACAGTGAACTAGGTTTAAACAGTCAGATGTGAACTGCCTACAGTGAACTTCTAGGTATAAAAATCCAGATGTGAACTAGCAGGTTTTAACTATCAGATGTGAAGCAGGTACAGTGAAATAGCTACAGTGAACTTGCTACAGTGATCTAGGTTTAAATAGCTAAATGTGAACTAGTTACAGTGAACTAGTAGGGTTAAACAGCCAGATGTGAACTAGCTACAGTGAACTAGGTTTAAACAGCCAGATGTGAACTAGCTACAGTGAACTAGGTTTAAACATCCAGATGTGAACTAGCTACAGTGAACTAGGTTTAAACACCCAGATGTGAACTAGCTACAGTGAACTAGGTTTAAACATCCATATGTGAACTAGCTACAGTGAACTGAGTTTAAACAGCCATATGTGAACTAGCTACAGTAAACTAGGTTTAAACAGCCAGATGTGAACTAGCTACAGTGAACTTCTAGGTTTAAACAGCCAGATGTGAACTAGCTACAGTGAACTAGGTTTAAACATCCATATGTGAACTAGCTACAGTGAACTAGGTTTAAACAGCCAGATGTGAACTAGCTACAGTGAACTAGGTTTAAACATTCAGATGTGAACTAGCTACATTGATCTTCTAGGTTTAAACAGCCAGATGTGAACTAGCTTGAGTAAACTAGGTTTAAACATTCAGATGTGAACTAGCTACAGTGATCGAAGAGGTTTAAACATCCAGATGTGAACTAGCTACAGGGAACAAGGTTTAAACAGTCAGATGTGAACTAGCTACAGTGAACTAGGTTTAAACAGCCAGATGTGAACTAGCTACAGTGAACTAGTAGGTTTAAACAGCCAGATGTGAACTAGCTAAAGAGAACTAGGTTAAAAAGGTATGATGTGAACTAGCTACAGTGAACTAGGTTTAAACATCGAGATGTGAACTAGCTACAGTGAACAAGGTTTAAACAGTCAGATGTGAACTAGCTACAGGGAACTAGGTTTAAACAGTCAGATGTGAACTAGCTACAGTGAACTAGGTTTAAACAGCCAGATGTGAACTAGCTACAGTGAACTAGTAGGTTTTAACAGTCAGATGTGAACTAGCTAAAGTGAACTAGGTTAAAACAGTAAGATGTGAACAAGCTACAGTGAACTAGTAGGTTTAAACAGTCAGATGTGAACTAGCAACAGTGAAATAGCTACAGTGAACTTGCTACAGTGAACTAGCTTTAAACAACCAGATGTGAACTAGCTACAGTGAACTAGGTTTAAACATCCAGATGTGAACTAGCTACAGTGAACTAGGTTTAAACATCCAGATGTGAACTAGCTACAGGGAACAAGGTTTAAACAGTCAGATGTGAACTAGCTACAGGGAACTAGGTTTAAACAACCAGATGTGAACTAGCAACAGTGAAATACCTACAGTGAACTAGGTTTAAACAGTCAGATGTGAACTAGCTACAGTGAACTTATAGGTTTAAACAACCAGATGTGAACTAGCTACAGTGAACTAGTAGGTTTAAACAAACAGATGTGAACTAGCTACAGTGAACTAGGTTTAAACAGCCAGATGTGAACTAGATACAGTGAACTAGTAGGTTTAAACAGCCAGATGTGAACTAGCTACAGTGAACTAGGTTTAAACATCCAGATGTGAACTAGCTACAGTGAACTAGGTTTAAACAGTCAGATGTGAACTAGCTACAGTGAACTAGGTTTAAACAGGCAGATGTGAACTAGCTACAGTGAACTAGTAGGTTTAAACAGCCAGATGTGAACTAGCTACAGTGAACTAGTAGGTTTAAACAGCCAGATGTGAACTAGCTAAAGTGAACTAGGTTAAAACAGTAAGATGTGAACAAGCTACAGTGAACTAGTAGGTTTAAACAGCCAGATGTGAACTAGCTACTGTGAACTAGGTTTTAACATCCAGATGTGAACTAGCTACAGTGAACTAGGTTTAAACATTCAGATGTGAACTAGCTACATTGATCTTCTAGGTTTAAACAGCCAGATGTGAACTAGCTACAGTGAACTAGGTTTAAACACCCAGATGTGAACTAGCTACAGTGAACCAGTAGGTTAAAACAGCCAGATGTGAACAAGCTACAGTGAACTAGTAGGTTTAAACAGTCAGATGTGAACTAGCTACAGTGAAATAGCTACAGTGAACTTGCTACAGTGAACTTGCTTTAAACAACCAGATGTGAACTAGCTACAGTGAACTAGGTTTAAACATCCATATGTGAACTAGCTACAGGGAACAAGGTTTAAAAAGTCAGATGTGAACTAGCTACAGTGAACTTCTAGGTTTAAACAACCAGATGTGAACTAGCTACAGTGAACTAGTAGGTTTTAACAGTCAGATGTGAACTAGCTAAAGTGAACTTATAGGTTTAAACAACCAGAAGTGAACTAGCTACAGTGAACTAGGTTTAAACAGCCAGATGTGAACTAGCTTCAGTGAACCAGTTTTAAACAGTCAGATGTGAACTAGCAACAGTGAACCAGGTTTAAACAGTCAGATGTGAACTAGCTACAGAGAACAAGGTTTAAACAGTCAGATGTGAACTAGCTACAGTGATCTTCTAGGTTTAAACAACCAGATGTGAACTAGCTACAGTGAACCAGTAGGTTAAAACAGCCAGATGTGAACTAGCTACAGTGAACTAGGTTAAAACAGTAAGATGTGAACTAGCTACAGTGAACTAGGTTTAAACACCCAGAAGTGAACTAGCTACAGTGAACTAGGTTTAATCAGCCAGATGTGAACTAGCTACAGTGAACAAGTAGGTTAAAACAGCCAGATGTGAACAAGCTACAGTGAACTATTAGGTTTTAACAGTCAGATGTGAACTAGCTACAGAGAACTAGGTTTAAACAGCCAGAGGTCAACTAGCTACAGTGAATAAGTAGGTTTTAACAGTCAGATCTGAACCAGCTACCGTGCAATAGCTACAGTGAACTAACTACAGTGATCGAGGTTTAAACAGCCAGATGTGAACTAGCTAAAGAGAACTAGTTTAAAACAGTAAGATGTGAACTAGCTAGAGTGAACAAGGTTTAAACATCCAGATGTGAACTAGCTACAGTGAACTAGGTTTAAACATCCAGATGTGAACTAGCTACAGTGAACTAGTTTTAAACATCCAGATGTGAACTAGCTACAGTGAACTAGGTTTAAACATCCAGATGTGAACTATCTACAGTGAACCAGTAGGTTAAATCCGCCAGATGTGAACAAGCTACAGTGAACTAGTAGGTTTAAACAGTCAGATGTGAACCAGCTACCGTGCAATGGCTACAGTGAACTAGTAGGTTTAAACATCCAGATGTGAACTAGCTACAGTGAACTAGGTTTAAACAGTCAGATGTGAACTGCCTACAGTGAACTTCTAGGTTTAAACATCCAGATGTGAACTAGCAGGTTTTAACTATCAGATGTGAAGCAGGTACAGTGAAATAGCTACAGTGAACTTGCTACAGTGATCTAGGTTTAAACAGCCAGATTAGAAACTAGTTACAGTGAACTAGTAGGTTTAAACAGCCAGATGTGAACTAGCTACAGTGAACTAGGTTTAAACATCCAGATGTGACCTAGTTACAGTGAACTAGGTTTAAACATCCAGATGTGAACTAGCTTCAGTGAACTAGGTTTAAACACCCAGATGTGAACTAGCTACAGTGAACTATGTTTAAACATCCATATGTGAACTAGCTTCAGTGAACTAAGTTTAAACATCCAGATGTGAACTAGCTACAGTGAACTAGGTTTAAACAGCCAGATGTGAACTAGCTACAGTGAACTTCTAGGTTTAAACAGCCAGATGTGAACTAGCTACTGTGCACTAGGTTTAAACATCCAGATGTGAACTAGCTACATTGATCTTCTAGGATTAAACAGCCAGATGTGAACTACCTACTGTGAACTAGGTTTAAACATTCCGATGTGAACTAGCTACATTGATCTTCTAGGTTTAAACAGCCAGATGTGAACTAACTACAGTGAACTAGGTTTAAACATCCAGATGTGAACTAGCTAGAGTGAACAAAGTGGTTTAAACATCCAGATGTGAACTAGCTACAATGAACTAGGTTTAAACAGTCAGATGTGAACTAGCTACTGTAAACGTCGAGGTTTAAACAGCAAGATGTGAACTAGCTATAGTGATCTATTAAGTTTAAACAGCCAGATGTGAACTAGCTAAATAGAACTAGGTTAAACAAGGTATGATGTGAACTAGCTACAGTGAACTAGTAGGTTTAAACATCGAGATGTGAACTAGCTACAGTGAACCAGTTTTAAACAGTCAGATGTGAACTAGCTACAGTGAACCAGGTTTAAACAGTCAGATGTGAACTAGCTACAATGAACTAGGTTTAAACAGTCAGATGTGAACTAGCTACAGTGAACTAGTAGGTTTAAACAGCCAGATGTGAACTAGCTAAAGAGAACAAGGTTAAAACAGTAAGATGTGAACTAGCTACAGTGAACTAGTAGGTTTAAACAGTCAGATGTGAACTAGCAACAGTGAAATAGCTACAGTGAACTTGCTACAGTGAACTAGCTTTAAACAACCAGATGTGAACGAGCTACAGTGAACTAGGTTTAAACATTCAGATGTAAACTAGCTACATTGATCTTCTAGGTTTAAACAGCCAGATGTGAACTAGCTACAGTGAACTAGGTTTAAACAGTCAGATGTGAACTAGCTACAGTGAACTTACATGTTTAAACAACCAGATGTGAACTAGCAACAGTGAAATACCTACAGTGAACTAGGTTTAAACAGTCAGATGGGAACTAGCTATAGTGAACTTATATGTTTAAACAACCAGATGTGAACGAGCTACAGTGAACTAGTAGGTTTAAACAAACAGATGTGAACTAGCTACAGAGAACTAGGTTTAAACAGCCAGAGGTCAACCAGATACAGTGAACTAGTAGGTTTATGAAGCCAAATGTGAACTAGCTACTGTGAAATAGCTACAGTGAGATGTGAACTAGCTACAATGAACTAGGTTTAAACAGTCAGATGTGAACTAGCTACAATGAACTAGGTTTAAAGAGTCAGATGTGAACTAGATACAGTTAACTTCTAGGTTTAAACAGCAAGATGTGAACTAGCTACAGTGATCTAGTAGGTTTAATCAGCCAGATGTGAACTAGCTAAAGAGAACTAGGTTAAAACAGTAAGATGTGAACTAGCTACAGTGAACTAGTAGGTTTAAACAGTCAGATGTGAACTAGCAACAGTGAAATAGCTACAGTGAACTTGCTACTGTGAACTAGGTTTAAACATTCAGATGTGAACTAGCTACATTGATCTTCTAGATTTAAACAGCCAGATGTGAACTAGCTACAGTGAACTAGGTTTAAACATCCAGATGTGAACTAGCTACAGTGAACCAGTAGGTGAAAACAGCCTGATGTGAACAAGCTACAGTGAACTAGTAGGTTTTAACAGTCAGATGTGAACTAGCAACAGTGAAATAGCTACAGTGAACTTGCTACAGTGAACTAGCTTTAAACAACCAGATGTGAACGAGCTACAGTGAACTAGGTTTAAGCATTCAGATGTGAACTAGCTACATTGATCTTCTAGGTTTAAACAGTCAGATGTGAACTAGCTATAGTGAACTTATATGTTTAAACAACCAGATGTGAACTAGCTACAGTGAACTAGTAGGTTTTAACAGTCAGATGTGAACTAGCTAAAGTGAACTTATAGGTTTAAACAACCAGAAGTGAACTAGCTACAGTGAACTAGGTTTAAACAGCCAGATGTGAACTTGCTTCAGTGAACCAGTTTTAAACAGTCAGATGTGAACTAGCAACAGTGAACCAGGTTTAAACAGTCAGATGTGAACTAGCTACAATGAACAAGGTTTAAACAGTCAGATGTGAACTAGCTACAGTTAACTTCTAGGTTTAAACAGCAAGTTGTGAACTAGCTATAGTGATCTAGTAGGTTTAATCAGCCAGATGTGAACTAGCTAAAGAGAACTAGGTTAAAACAGTAAGATGTGAACTAGCTACAGTGAACTAGGTTTAAACACCCAGAAGTGAACTAGCTACAGTGAACTAGGTTTAATCAGCCAGATGTGAACTAGCTACAGTGAACAAGTAGGTTAAAACAGCCAGATGTGAACAAGCTACAGTGAACTATTAGGTTTTAACAGTCAGATGTGAACTAGCTACAGAGAACTAGGTTTAAACAGCCAGAGGTGAACTAGCTACAGTGAACTAGTAGGTTTAAACAGCCAGATGTGAACTAGCTACAGTGAACTAGTAGGTTTAAACAGCCAGATGTGAACTAGCTACAGTGAACTAGGTTTAAACAGCCAGATGTGAACTAGCTAAAGAGAACTAGTTTAAAACAGTAAGATGTGAACTAGCTAGAGTGAACAAGGTTTAAACATCCAGATGTGAACTAGCTACAGTGAACTAGGTTTAAACATCCAGATGTGAACTAGCTACAGTGAACTAGTTTTAAACATCCAGATGTGAACTAGCTACAGTGAACTAGGTTTAAACATCCAGATGTGAACTAGCTACAGTGAACCAGTAGGTTAAAACAGCCAGATGTGAACAAGCTACAGTGAACTAGTAGGTTTTAACAGTCAGATGTGAACCAGCTACCGTGCAATGGCTACAGTGAACTAGTAGGTTTATACATCCAGATGTGAACTAGCTACAGTGAACTAGGTTTAAACAGTCAGATGTGAACTGCCTACAGTGAACTTCTAGGTATAAAAATCCAGATGTGAACTAGCAGGTTTTAACTATCAGATGTGAAGCAGGTACAGTGAAATAGCTACAGTGAACTTGCTACAGTGATCTAGGTTTAAATAGCTAAATGTGAACTAGTTACAGTGAACTAGTAGGGTTAAACAGCCAGATGTGAACTAGCTACAATGAACTAGGTTTAAACACCAAGAAGTTAACTAGTTACAGTGAACTAGGTTTAAACATCCATAAGTGAACTAGCTTCAGTGAACTAGGTTTAAACACCCAGATGTGAACTAGCTACAGTGAACTAGGTTTAAACATCCATATGTGAACTAGCTTCAGTGAACTAAGTTTAAACATAAAGATGTGAACTAGCTACAGTGAACTAGGTTTAAACAGCCAGATGTGAACTAGCTACATTGATCTTCTAGGTTTAAACAGCCAGATGTGAACTAGCTACTGTGCACTAGGTTTAAACATCCAGATGTGAACTAGCTACATTGATCTTCTAGGTTTAAACAGCCAGATGTGAACTAGCTACAGTGAACTAGGTTTAAACATTCAGATGTGAACTAGCTACATTGATCTTCTAGGTTTAAACAGCCAGATGTGAACTAACTACAGTGAACTAGGTTTAAACATCCAGATGTGAACTAGCTAGAGTGAACAAAGTGGTTTAAACATCCAGATGTGAACTAGCTACAATGAACTAGGTTTAAACAGTCAGATGTGAACTAGCTACTGTAAACGTCGAGGTTTAAACAGCAAGATGTGAACTAGCTATAGTGATCTATTAAGTTTAAACAGCCAGATGTGAACTAGCTAAATAGAACTAGGTTAAAAAGGTATGATGTGAACTAGCTACAGTGAACTAGGTTTAAACATCGAGATGTGAACTAGCTACAGTGAACCAGTTTTAAACAGTCAGATGTGAACTAGCAACAGTGAACCAGGTTTAAACAGTCAGATGTGAACTAGCTACAATGAACTAGGTTTAAACAGTCAGATGTGAACTAGCTATAGTGATCTAGTAGGTTTAATCAGCCAGATGTGAACTAGCTAAAGAGAACAAGGTTAAAACAGTAAGATGTGAACTAGCTACAGTGAACTAGTAGGTTTAAACAGTCAGATGTGAACTAGCAACAGTGAAATAGCTACAGTGAACTTGCTACAGTGAACTAGCTTTAAACAACCAGATGTGAACGAGCTACAGTGAACTAGGTTTAAACATTCAGATGTGAACTAGCTACATTGATCTTCTAGGTTTAAACAGCCAGATGTGAACTAGCTACAGTGAACTAGGTTTAAACAGTCAGATGTGAACTATCTATAGTGAACTTACATGTTTAAACAACCAGATGTGAACTAGCAACAGTGAAATACCTACAGTGAACTAGGTTTAAACAGTCAGATGGGAACTAGCTATAGTGAACTTATATGTTTAAACAACCAGATGTGAACGAGCTACAGTGAACTAGTAGGTTTAAACAAACAGATGTGAACTAGCTACAGAGAACTAGGTTTAAACAGCCAGAGGTCAACCAGATACAGTGAACTAGTAGGTTTATGAAGCCAAATGTGAACTAGCTACTGTGAAATAGGTACAGTCCAGATGTGAACTAGCTACAGTGAACTAGGTTTAAACAGTCAGATGTGAACTAGCTACAATGAACTAGGTTTAAACAGTCAGATGTGAACTAGATACAGTTAACTTCTAGGTTTAAACAGCAAGATGTGAACTAGCTATAGTGATCTAGTAGGTTTAATCAGCCAGATGTGAACTAGCTAAAGAGAACTAGGTTAAAACAGTAAGATGTGAACAAGCTACAGTGAACTAGTAGGTTTAAACAGTCAGATGTGAACTAGCAACAGTGAAATAGCTACAGTGAACTTGCTACTGTGAACTAGGTTTAAACATTCAGATGTGAACTAGCTACATTGATCTTCTAGATTTAAACAGCCAGATGTGAACTAGCTACAGTGAACTAGGTTTAAACAGCTAAATGTGAACTAGTTACAGTGAACTAAGTTTAAACAGCCAGATGTGAACTAGCTACAGTAAACTAGGTTTAAACATCCAGATGTGAATTAGCTACATTGAACTAAGTTTAAACAGTCAGTTCTGAACTAGCTACAGTGAACTAGGTTTACACATTCAGATGTGAACTAGCTACAGTGAAATAGCTACAGTGAACTAGCTACATTGAACTGGGTTTAAACATCCAGATGTGAACTAGCTACAGTGAACTAGGTTTACACAGTCAGATGTGAACTAGCTACAGTGAACTTCTAGATTTAAACAACCAGATGTGATCTAGCTGCAGAGAACTAGTAGGTTTAAACAGCCAGATGTGAACTAACTACAGTGAACTAGGTTTAAACATCCATATGTGAACTAGTTACAGTGAACTAGTAGGTTTAAACAGCCAGATGTGAACTTGCTATAGTGAACTAGGTTTAAACAGCCAGATGTGAACTAGCTACAGTAAACTAGCTACAGTGAACTAGCTACAGTGAACCAGGTTTAAACAATCAGATGTGAACTAGCTACATTGAACTAGCTACAGTGAACTAGCTACAGTGAACTAGGTTTGAACTGTCAGATTTGAACTAGCTACAGTGAACTAGGTTTGAACTGTCAGATGTGAAATAGCTTCAGTGAACTAGGTTTAAACAGCCAGTTGTGAACTAGCTACAGTGATCTAGGTTTACATAGTCAGATGTGAACTAGCTACAGTGAACTAGGTTTAAACATCCAGATGTGAACCAACTACAGTGAACGAAGCGGTTTAAACATCCAGATGTGAACTTGCTACAGTGAACTAGTAGGTTTAAACAGCCAGATGTGAACTAGCTTCAGTAAACTAGGTTTAAACAGCCAGATGTGAACTAGCTACAGTGAACTTCTAGGTTTAAACATCCAGATGTGAACCAACTACAGTGAACGAAGCGGTTTAAACATCCAGATGTGAACTAGCTACATTGATCTAGGTTTAAACAGTCAGTTGTGAACTAGCTACAGTGAACTAGGTTTAAACAGTCAGATGTGAACTAGCTACAGTGAAATAGCTACAGTGAACTAGCTACATTGAACTGGGTTTAAACATCCAGATGTGAACTAGCTACAGTGAACTAGGTTTACACAGTCAGATGTGAACTAGCTACAGTGAACTTCTAGATTTAAACAACCAGATGTGATCTAGCTGCAGAGAACTAGTAGGTTTAAACAGCCAGATGTGAAGTAACTACAGTGAACTAGGTTTAAACATCCATATGTGAACTAGTTACAGTGAACTAGTAGGTTTAAACAGCCAGATGTGAACTAGCTTCAGTGAACTAGGTTTAAACACCCAGATGTGAACTAGCTACAGTGAACTAGGTTTAAACATCCAGATGTGAACTAGCTACAGTAAACCAGGTTTAAACAGTCAGATGTGAACTAGCTACAGTGAACCAGGTTTAAACAGTCAGATGTGAACTAGCTACAATGAACTAGGTTTAAACAGTCAGATGTGAACCAGTTACAGTTAACTTCTAGGTTTAAACAGCAAGATGTGAACTAGCTACAGTGATCTAGTAGGTTTAATCAGCCAGATGTGAACTAGCTAAAGAGAACTAGGTTAAAACAGTAAGATGTGAACTAGCTACAGTGAAATAGTAGGTTTAAACAGTCAGATGTGAACTAGCTACAGTGAACTAGGTTTAAACATCCAGATGTGAACCAACTACAGTGAACGAAGCGGTTTAAACATCCAGATGTGATCTAGCTACATTGATCTAGGTTTAACGAGTCAGTTGTGAACTAGCTACAGTGAACTAGGTTTACACAGTCAGATGTGAACTAGCTACAGTGAAATAGCTACAGTGAACTAGCTACATTGAACTGGGTTTAAACATCCAGATGTGAACTAGCTACAGTGAACTAGGTTTACACAGTCAGATGTGAACTAGCTACAGTGAACTTCTAGATTTAAACAACCAGATGTGATCTAGCTGCAGAGAACTAGTAGGTTTAAACAGCCAGATGTGAACTAGCTACAGTGAACTAGGTTTAAACATCCATATGTGAACTAGTTACAGTGAACTAGTAGGTTTAAACAGCCAGATGTGAACTAGCTTCAGTGAACTAGGTTTAAACACCAAGATGTGAACTAGCTACAGTGAACTAGGTTTAAACATCCAGATGTGAACTAGCTACAGTGAACCAGTAGGTTTAAACAGTCAGATGTGAACTAGCTACAGTGAACCAGGTTTAAACAGTCAGATGTGAACTAGCTACAATGAACTAGGTTTAAACAGTCAGATGTGAACCAGTTACAGTTAACTTCTAGGTTTAAACAGCAAGATGTGAACTAGCTACAGTGATCTAGTAGGGTTAATCAGCCAGATGTGAACTAGCTAAAGAGAACTAGGTTAAAACAGTAAGATGTGAACTAGCTACAGTGAACTAGTAGGTTTAAACAGTCAGATGTGAACTAGCAACAGTGAAATAGCTACAGTGAACTTGGTACAGTGAACTAGCTTTAAACAACCAGATGTGAACGAGCTACAGTGAACTAGTAGGTTAAAACAGCCAGATGTGAACTAGCTACAGAGAACTAGGTTTAAACAGCCAGAGGTCAACTAGATACAGTGAACTAGTAGGTTTATACAGCCAAATGTGAACTAGCTACAGTGAACTAGGTTTAAACATTCAGATGTGAACTAGCTACAGTGATCTTCTAGGTTTAAACAGCCAGATGTGAACTAGCTACAGTGAACTAGGTTTAAACAGCTATATGTGAATTAGTTACAGTGAACTAGTAGGGTTAAACAGCCAGATGTGAACTAGCTACAGTGAACTAGGTTTAAACACCCAGAAGTGAACTAGCTACATTGAACTAGGTTTAAACATCCAGATGTGAACTAGCTACAGTGAACCAGTAGGTTAAAACAGCCAGATGTGAACTAGCTACTGTGAACTATTAGGTTTTAACAGTCAGATGTGAACCAGCTACAGTGAACTAGGTTTAAACTACAGTGAACTAGCTACAGTGATCTAGGTTTAAACAGCCAGATGTGAACTAGCTACAGTGAACTAGGTTTAAACATCCATATGTGAACTAGCTTCAGTGAACTAGGTTTAAACATCCATATGTGAACTAGCTTCAGTGAACTAAGTTTAAACATAAAGATGTGAACTAGCTACAGTGAACTAGGTTTAAACATCCAGATGTGAACTAGCTACAGTAAACCAGTAGGTTTAAAAATCCAGATGTGAACTAGCTACAGTGAACTAGGTTTAAACAGCCAGATGTGAACTAGCTACAATGAACTAGGTTTAAACAGTCAGATGTGAACTAGCTACAGTTAACTTCAAGGTTTAAACAGCAAGATGTGAACTAGCTATAGTGATCTAAAAGGTTTAATCAGCCTGATGTGAACTAGCTAAAGAGAACTAGGTTAAAACTGTCAGATGTGAACTAGCTACAGTGAAATAGTAGGTTTAAACAGTCAGATGTGAACTAGCAACAGTGAAATAGCTACAGTGAACTTGGTACAGTGAACTAGCTTTAAACAACCAGATGTGAACGAGCTACAGTGAACTAGTAGGTTAAAACAGCCAGATGTGAACTAGCTACAGAGAACAAGGTTTAAACAGCCAGATGTCAACTAGATACAGTGAACTAGTAGGTTTATACAGCCAAATGTGAACTAGCTACAGTGAACTAGGTTTAAACATTCAGATGTGAACTAGCTACATTGAACTTCTAGGTTTAAACAGCCAGATGTGAACTAGCTACAGTGAACTAGGTTTAAACAGCTAAATGTGAATTAGTTACAGTGAACTAGTAGGGTTAAACAGCCAGATGTGAACTAGCTACAGTGAACTAGGTTTAAACACCCAGAAGTGAACTAGCTACATTGAACTAGGTTTAAACATACAGATGTGAACTAGCTACAGTGAACCAGTAGGTTAAAACAGCCAGATGTTAACTAGCTACTGTGAACTATTAGGTTTTAACAGTCAGATGTGAACCAGCTACCGTGCAATGGCTACAGTGAACTAGCTACAGTGATCTAGGTTTAAACAGCCAGATGTGAACTAGCTACAGTGAACTAGGTTTAAACATCCATATGTGAACTAGCTTCAGTGAACTAGGTTTAAACATCCAGATGTGAACTAGCTTCAGTGAACTAAGTTTAAACATAAAGATGTGAACTAGCTACAGTGAACTAGGTTTAAACATCCAGATGTGAACTAGCTACAGTAAACCAGTAGGTTTAAAAATCCAGATGTGAACTAGCTACAGTGAACTAGGTTTAAACAGCCAGATGTGAACTAGCTACAATGAACTAGGTTTAAACAGTCAGATGTGAACTAGCTACAGTTAACTTCAAGGTTTAAACAGCAAGATGTGAACTAGCTATAGTGATCTAAAAGGTTTAATCAGCCTGATGTGAACTAGCTAAAGAGAACTAGGTTAAAACTGTCAGATGTGAACTAGAAACAGTGAAATAGCTACAGTGAACTTGCTACAGTGAACTAGGTTTACACAGTCAGATGTGAACTAGCTACAGTGAACTAGGTTTAAACATCCAGATGTGAACCAACTACAGTGAACGAAGCGGTTTCAACATCCATATGTGAACTTGTTACAGTGAACTAGTAGGTTAAACAGCCAGATGTGAACTAGCTTCAGTGAACTAGGTTTAAACAGCCAGATGTGAACTAGCTACAGTGAACTAGGTTTAAACATCCAGATGTGAACCAACTACAGTGAACGAAGCGGTTTAAACATCCAGATGTGAACTAGCTACATTGAACTAGGTTTAAACAGTCAGTTCTGAACTAGCTACAGTGAACTAGGTTTACACATTCAGATGTGAACTAGCTACAGTGAAATAGCTACAGTGAACTAGCTACATTGAACTGGGTTTAAACATCCAGATGTGAACTAGCTACAGTGAACTAGGTTTACACAGTCAGATGTGAACTAGCTACAGTGAACTTCTAGATTTAAACAACCAGATGTGATCTAGCTGCAGAGAACTAGTAGGTTTAAACAGCCAGATGTGAACTAACTACAGTGAACTAGGTTTAAACATCCATATGTGAACTAGTTACAGTGAACTAGTAGGTTTAAACAGCCAGATGTGAACCAACTACAGTGAACGAAGCGGTTTAAACATCCAGATGTGAACTAGCTACATTGAACTAGGTTTAAACAGTCAGTTGTGAACTAGCTACAGTGAACTAGGTTTACACAGTCAGATGTGAACTAGCTACAGTGAAATAGCTACAGTGAACTAGCTATATTGAAATGGGTTTAAACATCCAGATGTGAACTAGCTACAGTGAACTTCTAGATTTAAACAACCAGATGTGATCTAGCTGCAGAGAACTAGTAGGTTTAAACAGCCAGATTTGAACTAACTACAGTGAACTAGATTTAAACATCCATATGTGAACTAGTTACAGTGAACTAGTAGGTTTAAACAGCCAGATGTGAACTAGCTTCAGTGAACTAGGTTTAAACACCCAGATGTGAACTAGCTATAGTGAACTAGGTTTAAACATCCAGATGTGAACTAGCTACAGTGAACCAGGTTTAAACAGTCAGATGTGAACTAGCTACAGTGAACCAGGTTTAAACGGTCAGATGTGAACTAGCTACAATGAACTAGGTTTAAACAGTCAGATGTGAACTAGCTACAGTGAACTTCTAGATTTAAACAACCAGATGTGATCTAGCTGCAGAGAACTAGTAGGTTTAAACAGCCAGATGTGAACTGACTACAGTGAACTAGATTTAAACATCCATATGTGAACTAGTTACAGTGAACTAGTAGGTTTAAACAGCCAGATGTGAACTAGCTTCAGTGAACTAGGTTTAAACACCCAGATGTGAACTAGCTATAGTGAACTAGGTTTAAACATCCAGATGTGAACTAGCTACAGTGAACCAGGTTTAAACAGTCAGATGTGAACTAGCTACAGTGAACCAGGTTTAAACGGTCAGATGTGAACTAGCTACAATGAACTAGGTTTAAACAGTCAGATGTGAACTAGCTACAGTGAACTTCTAGATTTAAACAACCAGATGTGATCTAGCTGCAGAGAACTAGTAGGTTTAAACAGCCAGATGTGAACTAACTACAGTGAACTAGGTTTAAACATCCATATGTGAACTAGTTACAGTGAACTAGTAGGTTTAAACAGCCAGATGTGAACTAGCTTCAGTGAACTAGGTTTAAACACCCAGATGTGAACTAGCTACAGTGAACTAGGTTTAAACATCCAGATGTGAACTAGCTACAGTGAACCAGGTTTAAACAGTCAGATGTGAACTAGCTACAGTGAACCAGGTTTAAACAGTCAGATGTGAACTAGCTACAATGAACTAGGTTTAAACAGTCAGATGTGAACTAGCTACGGTAAACTAGCTACAGTGAACAAGCTACAGTGAACTAGGTTTAAACATCCAGATGTGAACCAACTACAGTGAACGAAGCGGTTTAAAATTCCAGATGTGAACTAGCTACATTGAACTAGGTTTAAAAAGTCAGTTGTGAACTAGCTACAGTGAACTAGGTTTACACAGTCAGATGTGAACTAGCTACAGTGAAATAGCAACAGCGAACTAGCTACATTGAACTGGGTTTAAACATCCAGATGTGAACTAGCTACAGTGAACTAGGTTTACACAGTCAGATGTGAACTAGCTACAGTGAACTTCTAGATTTAAACAAACAGATGTGATCTAGCTGCAGAGAACTAGTAGGTTTAAACAGCCAGATGTGAACTAACTACAGTGAACTAGGTTTAAACATCCATATGTGAACTAGTTACAGTGAACTAGTAGGTTTAAACAGCCAGATGTGAACTAGCTTCAGTGAACTAGGTTTAAACAGCCAGAGGTCAAATAGTTACAGTGAACTAGTAGGTTTAAAAATCCAGATGTGAACTAGCTACAGTGAACTAGGTTTAAACAGCCAGATGTGAACTAGCTACAATGAACTAGGTTTAAACAGTCAGATGTGAACTAGCTACAGTTAACTTCAAGGTTTAAACAGCAAGATGTGAACTAGCTATAGTGATCTAAAAGGTTTAATCAGCCTGATGTGAACTAGCTAAAGAGAACTAGGTTAAAACAGTAAGATGTGAACTAGCTACAGTGAAATAGTAGGTTTAAACAGTCAGATGTGAACTAGCAACAGTGAAATAGCTACAGTGAACTTGGTACAGTGAACTAGCTTTAAACAACCAGATGTGAACTAGCTACAGTGAACTAGTAGGTTAAAACAGCCAGATGTGAACTTGCTACAGAGAACTAGGTTTAAACAGCCAGATGTCAACTAGATACAGTGAACTAGTAGGTTTATACAGCCAAATGTGAACTAGCTACAGTGAACTAGGTTTAAACATTCAGATGTGAACTAGCTACATTGATCTTCTAGGTTTAAAACAGCCAGATGTGAACTAGCTACAGTGAACTAGGTTTAAACAGCTAAATGTGAATTAGTTACAGTGAACTAGTAGGGTTAAACAGCCAGATGTGAACTAGCTACAGTGAACTAGGTTTAAACACCCAGAAGTGAACTAGCTACATTGAACTAGGTTTAAACATACAGATGTGAACTAGCTACAGTGAACCAGTAGGTTAAAACAGCCAGATGTGAACTAGCTACTGTGAACTATTAGGTTTTAACAGTCAGATGTGAACCAGCTACCGTGCAATGGCTACAGTGAACTAGCTAAAGAGAACTAGGTTAAAACAGTAAGATGTGAACTAGCTACAGTGAAATAGTAGGTTTAAACAGTCAGATGTGAACTAGCAACAGTGAAATAGCTACAGTGAACTTGGTACAGTGAACTAGCTTTAAACAACCAGATGTGAACGAGCTACAGTGAACTAGTAGGTTAAAACAGCCAGATGTGAACTAGCTACAGAGAACAAGGTTTAAACAGCCAGATGTCAACTAGATACAGTGAACTAGTAGGTTTATACAGCCAAATGTGAACTAGCTACAGTGAACTAGGTTTAAACATTCAGATGTGAACTAGCTACATTGATCTTCTAGGTTTAAAACAGCCAGATGTGAACTAGCTACAGTGAACTAGGTTTAAACAGCTAAATGTGAATTAGTTACAGTGAACTAGTAGGTTTAAACAGCCAGATGTGAACTAGCTACAGTGAACTAGGTTTAAACACCCAGAAGTGAACTAGCTACATTGAACTAGGTTTAAACATACAGATGTGAACTAGCTACAGTGAACCAGTAGGTTAAAACAGCCAGATGTGAACTAGCTACAGTGAACTATTAGGTTTTAACAGTCAGATGTGAACCAGCTACCGTGCAATGGCTACAGTGAACTAGCTAAAGTGATCTAGGTTTAAACAGCCAGATGTGAACTAGCTACAGTGAACTAGGTTTAAACATCCATATGTGAACTAGCTTCAGTGAACTAGGTTTAAACATCCATATGTGAACTAGCTTCAGTGAACTAAGTTTAAACATAAAGATGTGAACTAGCTACAGTGAACTAGGTTTAAACATCCAGATGTGAACTAGCTACAGTAAACCAGTAGGTTTAAAAATCCAGATGTGAACTAGCTACAGTGAACTAGGTTTAAACAGCCAGATGTGAACTAGCTACAATGAACTAGGTTTAAACAGTCAGATGTGAACTAGCTACAGTTAACTTCAAGTTTTAAACAGCAAGATGTGAACTAGCTATAGTGATCTAAAAGGTTTAATCAGCCTGATGTGAACTAGCTAAAGAGAACTAGGTTAAAACAGTAAGATGTGAACTAGCTACAGTGAAATAGTAGGTTTAAACAGTCAGATGTGAACTAGCAACAGTGAAATAGCTACAGTGAACTTGGTACAGTGAACTAGCTTTAAACAACCAGATGTGAACGAGCTACAGTGAACTAGTAGGTTAAAACAGCCAGATGTGAACTAGCTACAGAGAACAAGGTTTAAACAGCCAGATGTCAACTAGATACAGTGAACTAGTAGGTTTATACAGCCAAATGTGAACTAGCTACAGTGAACTAGGTTTAAACATTCAGATGTGAACTAGCTACATTGATCTTCTAGGTTTAAACAGCCAGATGTGAACTAGCTACAGTGAACTAGGTTTAAACAGCCAGATGTGAACTAGATACAGTGAACTACTAGGTTTAAACAGCCAGATGTGAACTAGCTACAGTGAACTAGGTTTAAACACCCAGAAGTGAACTAGCTACAGTGAACTAGGTTTAAACATCCAGATGTGAACTAGCTACAGTGAACCAGTAGGTTAAAACAGCCAGATGTGAACAAGCTACAGTGAACTATTAGGTTTTAACAGTCAGATGTGAACCAGCTACCGTGCAATGGCTACAGTGAACTAGCTACAGTGATCTAGGTTTAAACAGCCAGATGTGAACTAGCTACAGTGAACTAGGTTTAAACATCCATATGTGAACTAGCTACAGTGAACTAGGTTTAAACATCCATATGTGAACTAGCTTCAGTGAACTAAGTTTAAACATAAAGATGTGAACTAGCTACAGTGAACTAGGTTTAAACATCCAGATGTGAACTAGCTACAGTAAACCAGTAGGTTTAAAAATCCAGATGTGAACTAGCTACAGTGAACTAGGTTTAAACAGCCAGATGTGAACTAGCTACAATGAACTAGGTTTAAACAGTCAGATGTGAACTAGCTACAGTTAACTTCAAGGTTTAAACAGCAAGATGTGAACTAGCTATAGTGATCTAAAGGTTTAATCAGCCAGATGTGAACTAGCTAAAGAGAACTAGGTTAAAACAGTAAGATGTGAACTAGCTACAGTGAAATAGTAGGTTTAAACAGTCAGATGTGAACTAGCAACAGTGAAATAGCTACAGTGAACTTGGTACAGTGAACTAGCTTTAAACAACCAGATGTGAACGAGCTACAGTGAACTAGTAGGTTAAAACAGCCAGATGTGAACTAGCTACAGAGAACAAGGTTTAAACAGCCAGAGGTCAACTAGATACAGTGAACTAGTAGGTTTATACAGCCAAATGTGAACTAGCTACAGTGAACTAGGTTTAAACATTCAGATGTGAACTAGCTACATTGATCTTCTAGGTTTAAAACAGCCAGATGTGAACTAGCTACAGTGAACTAGGTTTAAACAGCTAAATGTGAATTAGTTACAGTGAACTAGTAGGGTTAAACAGCCAGATGTGAACTAGCTACAGTGAACTAGGTTTAAACACCCAGAAGTGAACTAGCTACATTGAACTAGGTTTAAACATACAGATGTGAACTAGCTACAGTGAACCAGTAGGTTAAAACAGCCAGATGTGAACTAGCTACTGTGAACTATTAGGTTTTAACAGTCAGATGTGAACCAGCTACCGTGCAATGGCTACAGTGAACTAGCTACAGTGATCTAGGTTTAAACAGCCAGATGTGAACTAGCTACAGTGAACTAGGTTTAAACATCCATATGTGAACTAGCTTCAGTGAACTAGGTTTAAACATCCATATGTGAACTAGCTTCAGTGAACTAAGTTTAAACATAAAGATGTGAACTAGCTACAGTGAACTAGGTTTAAACATCCAGATGTGAACTAGCTACAGTAAACCAGTAGGTTTAAAAATCCAGATGTGAACTAGCTACAGTGAACCAGGTTTAAACAGCCAGATGTGAACTAGCTACAATGAACTAGGTTTAAACAGTCAGATGTGAACTAGCTACAGTTAACTTCAAGCTTTAAACAGCAAGATGTGAACTAGCTATAGTGATCTAAAAGGTTTAATCAGCCTGATGTGAACTAGCTAAAGAGAACTAGGTTAAAACTGTCAGATGTGAACTAGCAACAGTGAAATAGGTTTAAACTACAGATGTGAACTTGCTACAGTGAACTAGGTTTACACAGTCAGATGTGAACTAGCTACAGTGAACTAGGTTTAAACATCCAGATGTGAACCAACTACAGTGAACGAAGCGGTTTCAACATCCATATGTGAACTTGTTACAGTGAACTAGTAGGTTAAACAGCCAGATGTGAACTAGCTTCAGTGAACTAGGTTTAAACAGCCAGATGTGAACTAGCTACAGTGAACTAGGTTTAAACTTCCAGATGTGAACCAACTACAGTGAACGAAGCGGTTTAAACATCCAGATGTGAACTAGCTACATTGAACTAGGTTTAAACAGTCAGTTCTGAACTAGCTACAGTGAACTAGGTTTACACATTCAGATGTGAACTAGCTACAGTGAAATAGTAGGTTTAAACAGCCAGATGTGAACTAGCTACATTGAACTGGGTTTAAACATCCAGATGTGAACTAGCTACAGTGAACTAGGTTTACACAGTCAGATGTGAACTAGCTACAGTGAACTTCTAGATTTAAACAACCAGATGTGATCTAGCTGCAGAGAACTAGTAGGTTTAAACAGCCAGATGTGAACTAACTACAGTGAACTAGGTTTAAACATCCATATGTGAACTAGTTACAGTGAACTAGTAGGTTTAAACAGCCAGATGTGAACCAACTACAGTGAACGAAGCGGTTTAAACATCCAGATGTGAACTAGCTACATTGAACTAGGTTTAAACAGTCAGTTGTGAACTAGCTACAGTGAACTAGGTTTACACAGTCAGATGTGAACTAGCTACAGTGAAATAGAAACTACAGATGTGAACTAGCTATATTGAAATGGGTTTAAACATCCAGATGTGAACTAGCTACAGTGAACTTCTAGATTTAAACAACCAGATGTGATCTAGCTGCAGAGAACTAGTAGGTTTAAACAGCCAGATTTGAACTAACTACAGTGAACTAGATTTAAACATCCATATGTGAACTAGTTACAGTGAACTAGTAGGTTTAAACAGCCAGATGTGAACTAGCTTCAGTGAACTAGGTTTAAACACCCAGATGTGAACTAGCTATAGTGAACTAGGTTTAAACATCCAGATGTGAACTAGCTACAGTGAACCAGGTTTAAACAGTCAGATGTGAACTAGCTACAGTGAACCAGGTTTAAACGGTCAGATGTGAACTAGCTACAATGAACTAGGTTTAAACAGTCAGATGTGAACTAGCTACAGTGAACTTCTAGATTTAAACAACCAGATGTGATCTAGCTGCAGAGAACTAGTAGGTTTAAACAGCCAGATGTGAACTGACTACAGTGAACTAGATTTAAACATCCATATGTGAACTAGTTACAGTGAACTAGTAGGTTTAAACAGCCAGATGTGAACTAGCTTCAGTGAACTAGGTTTAAACACCCAGATGTGAACTAGCTATAGTGAACTAGGTTTAAACATCCAGATGTGAACTAGCTACAGTGAACCAGGTTTAAACAGTCAGATGTGAACTAGCTACAGTGAACTTCTAGATTTAAACAACCAGATGTGATCTAGCTGCAGAGAACTAGTAGGTTTAAACAGCCAGATGTGAACTAGCTACAGTGAATTTCTAGGTTTAAACATCCATATGTGAACTAGTTACAGTGAACTAGTAGGTTTAAACAGCCAGATGTGAACTAGCTTCAGTGAACTAGGTTTAAACATCCAGATGTGAACTAGCTACAGTGAACTAGGTTTAAACATCCAGATGTGAACTAGCTACAGTGAACCAGTAGGTTAAAACAACCAGATGTGAACTAGCTTCAGTGAACCAGGTTTAAACAGTCAGATGTGAACTAGCTACAATGAACTAGGGTTAAACAGTCAGATGTGAACCAGCTACCGTGCAATAGCTACAGTGAACTAGCTACAGTGATCTAGGTTTAAACATCCAGATGTGAACCAACTACAGTGAACTAGCGGTTTAAAATTCCAGATGTGAACTAGCTACATTGAACTAGGTTTAAAAAGTCAGTTGTGAACTAGCTACAGTGAACTAGGTTTACACAGTCAGATGTGAACTAGCTACAGTGAAATAGCAACAGCGAACTAGCTACATTGAACTGGGTTTAAACATCCAGATGTGAACTAGCTACAGTGAACTAGGTTTACACAGTCAGATGTGAACTAGCTACAGTGAACTTCTAGATTTAAACAAACAGATGTGATCTAGCTGCAGAGAACTAGTAGGTTTAAACAGCCAGATGTGAACTAACTACAGTGAACTAGGTTTAAACATCCATATGTGAACTAGTTACAGTGAACTAGTAGGTTTAAACAGCCAGATGTGAACTAGCTTCAGTGAACTAGGTTTAAACAGCCAGAGGTCAAATAGTTACAGTGAACTAGTAGGTTTAAACTTCCAAATGTGAACTAGCTACAGTGAACTAGGTTTAAACAGCCAGTTGTGAACTAGCTACAGTGAACTAGGTTTAAACATCCATATGTTAACTAGTTACAGTGAACCAGTAGGTTTAAACAGCCAGATGTGAACTAGCTTCAGTGAACTAGGTTTAAACAGCCAGATGTTAACTAGATACAGTGAACTAGCTACAGTGAACTAGGTTTGAAAAGTCAGATGTGAACTTGCTATAGTGACCTAGCTACAGTGAACTAGCTACTGTGAACTAGGTTTGATCTGTCAGATGTGAACTAGCTACAGTGAACTAGGTTTAAACAGCCAGATGTGAACTAGCAACAGTAAACTAGCTACAGTGAACTAGCTACAGTGAACCAGGTTTAAACAATCAGATGTGAACTAGCTACATTGAACTAGCTAGAGTGAACTAGCTACAGTGAACTAGGTTTGAACAGTCAGATTTGAACTAGCTACAGTGAACTAGGTTTAAACAGCCAGATGTGAACTAGCTACAGTGAACTTCTAGGTTTAAACAACCAGATGTGATCTAGCTTCAGAGAACTAGTAGGTTTAAACAGCCAGATGTGAACTAACTACAGTGAACTAGGTTTAAACATCCATATGTGAACTTGTTGCAGTGAACTAGTAGGTTTAAACATCCAGATGTGAACTAGCTTCAGTGAACTAGGTTTAAACAGCCAGATGTGAAATAGCTACAGTGAACTAGGTTTAAACATCCAGATGTGAACCAACTACAGTGAACGAAGCGGTTTAAAAATCCAGATGTGAACTAGCTACAGTGAACGAAGAGGTTTAAACAGTCAGATGAGGACTAGCTACTGTTAACTTCTAGGTTTAAACGGCAAGATGTGAACTAGCTATAGTGATCTAGTAGGTTTAAACAGCCAGATGTGAACTAGCTAAAGAGAACTAGGTTAAAACAGTAAGATGTGAACTAGCTACAGTGAACTAGTAGGTTTAAATAGTCAGATGTGAACTAGCAACAGTGAAATAGCTACAGTGAACTTGATACAGTGAACTAGCTTTAAATAACCAGATGTGAACTAGCTACATTGAACTAGTAGGTTTAAACAGCCAGATGTGAACAAGCTACAGAGAACTAGTAGGTTTAAACAGCCAGAGGTCAACTAGATACAGTGAACTAGTAGGTTTATACAGCCAAATGTGAACTAGCTACTGTGAACTAGGTTTAAATATCCAGATGTGAACTAGCTACAGTGAACTAGGTTTAAACATTCAAATGAGAACTAGCTACATTGATCCTCTAGGTTTAAACAGCCAGATGTGAACCAACTACAGTGAACGAAGCGGTTTAAAAATCCAGATGTGAACTAGCTACAGTGAACGATGAGGTTTAAACAGTCAGATGAGGACTAGCTACTGTTACCTTCTAGGTTTAAACAGCAAGATGTGAACTAGCTATAGTGATCTAGTAGGTTTAAACAGCCAGATGTGAACTAGCTAAAGAGAACTAGGTTAAAACAGTAAGATGTGAACTAGATACAGTGAACTAGTAGGTTTAAATAGTCAGATGTGAACTAGCAACAGTGAAATAGCTACAGTGAACTTGCTACAGTGAACTAGCTTTAAACAACCAGATGTGAACTAGCTACAGTGAACTAGTAGGTTTAAACAGCCAGATGTGAACTAGCTACAGAGAACTAGGTTTAAATAGCCAGAGGTCTACTAGATACAGTGAACTAGCAGGTTTATCCAGCCAAATGTGAACTAGCTACTGTGAACTAGGTTTAAATATCCAGATGTGAACTAGCTACAGTGCACTAGGTTTAAACATTCAAATGTGAACTAGCTACATTGATCCTCTAGGTTTAAACAGCCAGATGTGAACTAGCTACAGTGAACTAGGTTTAAACATCCAGATGTGAACTAGCTAGAGTGATCGGAGAGGTTTAAACATCCAGATGTGAACTAGCTACAGTGAACTAGGTTTAAACATCCAGATGTGAACTAGCTATTGTGAACTAGTAGGTTTTAACAGTCAGATGTGAACCAGCTACCGTGCAATAGCTACAGTGAACTAGCTACAGTGATCAAGGTTTAAACAGCCAGATGTGAACTAGCTACAGTGAACTAAGTTTAAACATCCATATGTGAACTAGCGCCAGTGAACTAGGTTTAAACACCCATTGTGAACTAGCTACAGTGAACTAGGTTTAAACATCCATTTGTGAACTAGCTTCAGTGAACTAGGTTTAAACATCCTTGATGTGAACTAGCTACAGTGAACCAGTAGGTTTAAACATCCAGAAGTGAACTAGCTACAGTGAACTAGTAGGTTTTAACAGTCAGATGTGAACCAGCTAAAGTGTAATAGCTACAGTGAACTAGCTACAGTGATCTAGGTTTAAACAGCCAGATGTGAACTAGTTACAGTGAACTAGTAGGGTTAAACAGCCAGATGTGAACTAGCTACAGTGAACTAGGTTTAAACATCCAGATGTGAAATAGCTACAGTGAACCAATAGGTTAAAACAGCCAGATGTGAACTAGCTAAAGTGAACTAGTAGGTTTAAACAGCCAGATATGAACTAGCTCAGTGAACTAGGTTTAAACATCCAGATGTGAACTAGCTACAGTGAAGTAGGTTTAAACAGCCAGATGTGAACTAGTTACAGTGAACTAGTAGGTTAAACAGCCAGATGTGGACTAGCTACAGTGAACTAGTAGGTTTAATCATCCAGATGTGAACTAGCTACAGTGAACTAGGTTTTATCTTCCATATGTGAACTAGCTACAGTGAACTAGGTTTAAACAGACAGATATGAACTAGCTACAGTGAAATAGGTTAGTATCATAGCTGAATTTTACCAGAGAGGAGCATTATATTCACTGCTAGGTGTTGGTCCTGTAGCCCCTATACTGTAGGTTCCTATACGGTATGTTATTATTTGACAGGTGATTATTGCATACATGTGAATGCTCTTCTTAGATTATAATTCAAACAGCCTGCTTCTGTCAGTGGACTGGACTAGGGTCCGCTGAGGATTGGAGAAGGATAGTCTGCTGGGTAGTCTCGGAAACCAGACCCTAAGCCAGAGCACTTCAAAATTGTGTGAGGTTGTCTGCGGAGACACATGTAGGCTCGGCCCTAATTTATGTCCTCTCTGATACCTCTTGATGCATGGCAAATGGCCCATTAGCAGAGGACAATGCCCAAGGACAAGTCAGTCCGTCCTCCGTCAAGGGGCCAAAATGTATCTCTCTCTCACATAGTATCCAGAACTGATTACTGGAAAGTGTGATGGAATAATACTAGTGCATTCATGTCTGGTGTATATAACTATATCTTGTAATCTGAGGATAATTTTGATGCTTTCTATGTGGATATATGATCTCTGTTGGGAACTTGTATCTGTATAGGGGAACTCTGAATTACTCTATGCAAAGGGCTCTCATTGTCTCTAGGAATTCTGTCTTATTTACATTGATCTCATCTCTCACACAATCCTTTCGATGCTGTCACACCCTGTGGAGATTGGGTCTGGGTGCTCAGGTTTCTGTAAACTTGGTAAATTGATCATTTCTCTTCTCCAGGCTTATAGGCCTCTGACCTAGTAGAAATCTCTTTGTTCATGTTTTGTCTTCTAAGTTAACCTGAGGATCTATGTGTCTAGAAGTATGCCTTGTTAACGTCAGTATTGCCTTGTTAACGTCAGTATTGCCTTGTTAACGTCAGTATTGCCTTGTTAACGTCAGCAATGCCTTGTTAACGTCAGCAATGCCTTGTTAACGTCAGTATGCTTTGTTAACGTCAGTATTGCCTTGTTAACGTCAGTATTGCCTTGTTAACGTCAGTATTGCCTTGTTAATGTCAGTATTGCCTTGTTAATGTCAGTATTGCCTTTTATGTGAATCCAATCATTTTACAAAGTTATTAAATGCACTTGTATTTAGAATTCCATTCTCAGACATTTATTGATTGTAACTCAACTGTAATCTACTACCTATTCAACCATCTGATGGAGTCAGATGGACACTGCTCAGTCTGTAGTCGCATGTGAGGAGTGTATAATATACTGTATAAATCAAATATTACCCCACTACTCACGGGCGCACACGTGTCCGCACACACACACACACACATTGAGGATACAGCTAATGTTAGCGCAACAATCAGCACATTGGGGGGTTGCTGGGGTGCACTCTAATTACAGGGATACCTACAGTACACCTACTCAAGAATACACACAAACACTGCCTTCGGGCTACCCCTCCTCACAGTAGTTCATCCCTGTTATTGTTCTCCTCCTCCTCTTCTCCTCCTTCTATCCTCCTTCCGCTCCTCCCCCTCCTCCCATTCTCTCCTCCTCTCCTCCTCCTCTCCCCTGGGTGAGACGTAGCAGGAGATTTATGTCGTCTGTAATCCAAACACAGCTAACGGTGCTATCTCCCTGCTCTCTCCCCACGTTCCCCCTGCTCTTTCTCCCTGCTCATTAAAACAGCTACACATGGTCATACCATGTACCTCTAACAAGTTGCATGAATGGAAACATGGCTAGAGTGTGTGTGTGTGTGTGTGTATCAGATCGCTCTCCGCACACTGAGCTAACAATCCATCTCCCCTAGCCATTGCCAGCCACAACATAAAACGTATGCAGTAACATTTAACAGACCAGTAAAGTGTAACCTAATAAAGCTTGTGAAAGATGGAAACCTATCGACTGACTGTGGAACAACACAATCAAATCACAATGACAGATCTTCCCATTAAAACCATCCTTAATGGAGCAACCCAATGTCTTTTGGAATCTGTTTCCATGGAGAACAACATAACTTATTCAAACAAACAGAGAGACGTGAAAACAGTGGTGATGATGGTGGCGGTGCTAAACTCTGACACACACACACACACAGTGCGTCTCTCCAAAGCCTCATCTCATCTGATGTGATTAATTGTGGTGCATTTTTGCTGGGAGGAGGTCATTGGTCCATGCAGGCAGCTTTCTGGCAGAAAAGCAGGGTTTGTTGGTTTTGGTATGTGTGTATGTTTCTGTGTATGTGCGTGTGTGTGTGTGTGTGTGTGTGTGCGCATGCTTGCGTGTGTGTGTGCGGTGAGTTTGATGGTTCCAGGAAAAGTGGTATTTTATCATTGTAGCACCAAGTACTCGTTTTTAAATTTAGGAGAGGTCCATTTATACAAACTTAAGCTGTTTGAGTTGGCGCGTCCGTGGCGTCTTTAAAAAGGCACTTGGGTGATCCGGGGAGGGATTTTCTTTCTGTGGCAACATCCAAAGAAAACATTTTAATTTCCAATGATATAGAACTTACACAGCAGAGACTGAGAGGCTAAACAGAGCAACAAGCTCTCACAATTTAACGTCAGAATTAGATGTTCATTCATCTTTCTCAAATGTCAAATTTTGAATTTTTCCCCAACAAAATTTCGAAGTGTTTAAGGTTAAGTTTAGGCATTAACTCAGAATTTAAGGTTTGGGATAGACTTATATATATTGTTGGATTTGAACAATCAACCTTTGGGCCAAAACCTACTTGAAGGTAACAGCGCTCACTGTTGCCCCTAATGGCCGGTTACCACTTAATCTCCCGACGTCCTCAGACATGCATGGACGTCATGTACTGGCTTGTATCACGGGTGACCTGGCTGGAACAGAGCAGTGCTGAAGCAATCGGCCTGCAGAGTCAAAGCAAGAGAAAAGCATTCTTGAAATCAAAGTTATATCGTCCTGTATGTACGTACATCTAGAATAACTAGTTCTGCCTTTTAGAACACAATTAATAGTATTATATGGACAGGGAGCACCTGATCCTAGATCAGCACTCTTACTCTGGGACGCTTGATAAATGGCCCCTGGTTCTGTGGTTAAAATAACTTTCGACAGGCCTCCATGATATTGTGACCACATGGGTTTGAACAAGACTGAGTTCAAATCTAGCTTTTGCTCTCTACTATGAGTCTGACTCTACAGGGCATTCCAGAAGCCCTATTCTAAAATTGATTAAATTGATGTTAAATTCATGTTTTTACTCACAAACCCCATAATGACGAAGCGAAAACAGGTCTTAGAAAATTTTGCATATAGAATACCTTATTTACGTAAGTATTCAGACCCTTTGCTATGAAACTGAAAATTGAGCTCAAGTGCATCCTGTTTCCATTGATCATCCTTGAGATGTTTCTACAACTTGATTGGAGTCCACCTGTGGTAAATGCAATTGATTGGACATGATATGGAAAGGCACACACCTGTCTATATAAGGTCCTACAGTTGACAGTGCATGTCAGAGCAAAAACCAAGCCATGAGGTCGAAGGAATTGTCTGTTGAGCTCCGAGACAGGATTGTGTCTAGGCACAGATCTGGGGAAGGGTACCAAAAAAATTTCTGCAGCATTAAAGGTCCCCAAGAACACAACGGCCTCCATCATTCTTAAAAATGGAAGAAGTTTGGAACCACCAAGACTCTTCCTAGAGCTGGCCACCTGGCCAAACTGAGCAATCGGAGGAGAAGGGCTTTGGTCGGAGAGGTGACAAAGAACTCGATGGTCACTCTGACAGAGCTCGAGAGCTCCTCTGTGGAGATGGGAAAACCTTCCAGAAGGACAACTATCTCTGCAGCACTCCACCAATCAGGCTTTTATGGGAAAGTGGCCAGACGGAAGCCACTACTCAGTAAAAGGCACATGACAGCCTAAGCACACAGCCAAGACAACGCAGGAGTGGCTTCGGACAAGTCTCTGAATGTCCTTGAGTGGCCAAGCCAGAGGCCGGACTTGAACCCGTTCGAACAGAGCTTGAGAGGATCTGCAGAGATGAAACTACCCAAATACAGGAGTGCCAATCTTGTAGGGTCATACCCAAGAAGACTCAAGGTTGTAATTGCTGCCAAAGGTGCTATAACAAAGTACTGAATAAATGGTCTGATTTCTTATGTAAATGTCATATTTCAGTTTTTATTTGTAATACATTTGCTAAAATAAAAAACTAAACGTTTTTGCTTTGTCATTATGTGGTATTGTGTGTAGATTGACGAGGATTAAATATTTTTTATCCATTTTAGAATAAGGCTGTAACGTAACAAAATGGGGAAAAAGTCAAGGGGTCATAATACGTTCAGAACGCACTGTATGTACTGGGTCAGGATGGAACACCTACACACTGTCTAGACTCTAGAATCGAACACCTACACACTGTCGAATCAAACACCTACACACTGTCTAGACTCTAGAATGGAACACCTACACACTGTCTAGAATCTAAAATAGAATACCTACACACTGTCTAGACTCTAGAATCGAACACCTACACACTGTCTAGAGTCTAAAAAAGAATACCTACACACTGTCTAGACTCTAGAATCGAACACATACACACTGTCTAGACTCGAATGGAACACCTACACACTGTATAGCCTCTAGAATGGAACCCTACACATGGTCTAGACTATAGAATGGAACCCCTACACACGGTCTAGACTCAAAAAATGGAACCCCTACACACTGTCTAGACTCTATAATGGAACCCTACACACTGTCTAGCCTCTAGAATGGAACACCTACACACTGTATAGCCTCTAGAATGGAACCCTACACACGGTCTAGACTCTAGAATGGAACCCCTACACACTGTCTAGACTCAAAAAATGGAACCCCTACACACTGTCTAGACTCTATAATGGAACCCTACACACTGTCTAGCCTGTAGAATGAAACACCTACACAATGTCTAGACTCTAGAATCGAAAACCTACACACTGTCTAGACTCTATAATCGAACCCTACACACTGTCTAGACTCTAGAATGGAACCCCTACACACTGTCTAGACTCGAATGGAAAACCTAGACACTGTATAGCCTCTAGAATGGAACCCTACACACGGTCTAGACTATAGAATGGAACCCCTACACACGGTCTAGACTCAAAAAATGGAACCCCTACACACTGTCTAGACTCTATAATGGAACCCTACACACTGTCTAGCCTCTAGAATGGAACACCTACACACTGTATAGCCTCTAGAATGGAACCCTACACACGGTCTAGACTCTAGAATGGAACCCCTACACACTGTCTAGACTCAAAAAATGGAACCCCTACACACTGTCTAGACTCTATAATGGAACCCTACACACTGTCTAGCCTGTAGAATGAAACACCTACACAATGTCTAGACTCTAGAATCGAAAACCTACACACTGTCTAGACTCTATAATCGAACCCTACACACTGTCTAGACTCTAGAATGGAACCCCTACACAATGTCTAGACTCTAGAACGGAACAACTACACACTGTCTAGACTCTAGAATGGAACCCCTACACACTGTCTAGAATCTACAATGGAACCCCTGCACACAGTCTAGACTCTATAATGGAACCCTACACACTGTAGAGACTGTAGAATGGAACACCTACACAATGTCTAGCCTCTAGAATGGAACCCCTACACACTGTCTAGACTCTAGAGCGGAACACCTACACACTGTCTAGACTAGAATGGAACCCCTACACACTGTCTCGACTCTATAATGGAACCCTACACACTGTCTAGCCTGTAGAATGGAACACCTACACGCGGTCTAGAATCTACAATGGAACCCCTGAACACTGTCTAGACTCTAGAATGGAACACCTACACACTGTCTAGCCTCTAGAATGTAACCCTACACACTGTCTAACCTCTAGAATGGAACAACTACACACTGTCTAGACTCTAGAATGGAACCCCTACACACTGTCTAGACTCTATAATGGAACCCTACACACTGTCTAGCCTGTAGAAATAAAACCCCACCACATTGTTTAGACTCTAAAATCGAACCCTACACACTGTCTAGCCTGTAGAATGAAACACCTACACAATGTCTAGACTCTAGAATGGAACCCTACACACTGTCTAGACTCTAAAATAGAACACCTATACGCTGTCTAGCCTCTAGAATGTAACCTTACACACTGTCTAGCCTGTAGAATGAAACACCTACACAATGTCTAGACTCTAGAATGGAACACCTACACAATGTCTAGACTCTAGAACGGAACAACTGCACACTGTCTAGACTCTAGAATCGAACCCCTACACACTGTCTAGACTCTAGAATGGAACACCTTAACACTGTCTAGAATGGAACCCCTACACACTGTCTAGACTCTAGAATGGAACACCTACACACTGTCTAGAATCTAGAATGGAACCCTACACACTGTCTAGCCTGTAGAATGGAACACCTATACACTGTCTAGAATGGAACGCTACACACTAGAGAGACTCTATAATGAAACACCTACACACTGTCTAGACTCTAGAATGGAACCCCTACACACTGTAGAGACTCTAGAATCGACCCCTACACACTGGCTAGACTCTAGAGATGGAACACCTTAACACTGTCTAGAATGGAACACCTACACACTGTCTAGACTCTAGAGATCGAACCCCTACACACTGTCTGGACTCTATAATGGAACACCTAAACACTGTCTAGAATGGAACACCTACACACTGTCTAGACTCTATAATGGAACCCCTACACACTGTCTAGACTCTAGAATGGAACACCTACATACCGTCTAGACTCTAGAATGGAACCCGACAAAATCTGTAGACTCTAGAATGGAACACCTACACACTGTCTAGACTCTAGAATGGAAAACCTACACACTGTCTAGCCTCTAGAATGGAACACCTGCAAACTGTCTAGACTATAATGGAATACCTTCACACTGTCTAGAATCTATATTGGAACCCTGCACACTGTCTAGCCTGTAGAATGGAACACCTACACACTGTCTAGAATCTATAATGGAACCCTACACACTGTCTAGACTCTGGAATCAAACACCTACACACTGTCTAGACTCAAAAAATGGAACCCTACACACTGTCTAGCCTCTAGAATGTAACCCTACACACTGTCTAGCCTGTAGAATGGAACACCTACACAATGTCTAGCCTCTAGAATGGAACCCCTACACACTGTCTAGACTCTAGAGCGGAACACCTGCAAACTGTCTAGACTATAATGGAATACCTTCACACTGTCTAGAATCTATATTGGAACCCTGCACACTGTCTAGCCTGTAGAATGGAACACCTACACACTGTCTAGAATCTAGAATGTAACCCTACACACTGTCTAACCTCTAGAATGGAACAACTACACACTGTCTAGACTCTAGAATGGAACCCCTACACACTGTCTAGACTCTATAATGGAACCCTACACACTGTCTAGCCTCTAGAATGTAACCCTACACACTGTCTAACCTCTAGAATGGAACAACTACACACTGTCTAGACTCTAGAATGGAACCCCTACACACTGTCTAGACTCTATAATGGAACCCTACACACTGTCTAGCCTGTAGAATGAAACACCTACACAATGTCTAGACTCTAGAATCGGAACCCTACACACTGTCTAGCCTGTAGAATGAAACACCTACACAATGTCTAGACTCTAGAATGGAACCCTACACACTGTCTAGACTCTAAAATAGAACACCTATACGCTGTCTAGCCTCTAGAATGTAACCTTACACACTGTCTAGCCTGTAGAATGAAACACCTACACAATGTCTAGACTCTAGAATGGAACACCTACACAATGTCTAGACTCTAGAACGGAACAACTGCACACTGTCTAGACTCTAGAATCGAACCCCTACACACTGTCTAGACTCTAGAATGGAACCCCTAAACACTGTAGAGATTCTAGAATGGAACACCTTAACACTGTCTAGAATGGAACCCCTACACACTGTCTAGACTCTAGAATGGAACACCTACACACTGTCTAGAATCTATAATGGAACCCTACACACTGTCTAGCCTGTAGAATGGAACACCTATACACTGTCTAGAATGGAACGCTACACACTAGAGAGACTCTATAATGAAACACCTACACACTGTCTAGACTCTAGAATGGAACCCCTACACACTGTAGAGACTCTAGAATCGAACCCCTACACACTGGCTAGACTCTAGAATGGAACACCTTAACACTGTCTAGAATGGAACACCTACACACTGTCTAGACTCTAGAATCGAACCCCTACACACTGTCTGGACTCTATAATGGAATACCTAAACACTGTCTAGAATGGAACACCTAAACACTGTCTAGACTCTATAATGGAACCCCTACACACTGTCTAGACTCTAGAATGGAACACCTACATACCGTCTAGACTCTAGAATGGAACCCCTACAAAATCTGTAGACTCTAGAATGGAACACCTACACACTGTCTAGACTCTAGAATGGAAAACCTACACACTGTCTAGCCTCTAGAATGGAACACCTGCAAACTGTCTAGACTATAATGGAATACCTTCACACTGTCTAGAATCTATATTGGAACCCTGCACACTGTCTAGCCTGTAGAATGGAACACCTACACACTGTCTAGAATCTAGAATGTAACCCTACACACTGTCTAACCTCTAGAATGGAACAACTACACACTGTCTAGACTCTAGAATGGAACCCCTACACACTGTCTAGACTCTATAATGGAACCCTACACACTGTCTAGCCTGTAGAATGAAACACCTACACAATGTCTAGACTCTAGAATGGAACCCTACACACTGTCTAGACTCTAAAATAGAACACCTATACGCTGTCTAGCCTCTAGAATGTAACCTTACACACTGTCAAGCCTGTAGAATGAAACACCTACACAATGTCTAGACTCTAGAATGGAACACCTACACAATGTCTAGACTCTAGAACGGAACAACTGCACACTGTCTAGACTCTGTGACCCACACACTGTCTAGATGGAACCCTAAACACTGTGAGACTCTAGAATGGCTCTGAGAATGGAACCCTAAACACTGTCTAGACTCTAGAATGGAACACCTACACACTGTCTAGAATCTAGAATGGAACTCCTACACACTGTCTAGACTCTAGAATGGAACACCTACACACTGTCTAGAATCTAGAGACTCTAGAATGGAACACCTACACACTGTCTAGCCTGTAGAATGGAACCCCTACACACTGTCTAGACTCTAGAATGGAACCCCACACACTGTCTGAATAACACCTACACACTGTCTAGAATGGAACTACACACTGTCTCAGACTCTAGAATGAACCCCTACACACTGGCTAGACTCTAGAATGGAACACCTTAAACACTGTCTAGAATGGAACACCCACACACTGTCTAGACTCTATAATGGAACCCCTACACTGTCTAGACTCTAGAATGGAACACCTACACTAGACTCTAGAATGGAACACCTACAAAATCTGTAGACTCTAGAATGGAACACCTACACACTGTCTAGACTCTAGGAATGAAAACCTACACACTGTCTAGCCTCTAGAATGGAACACCTAACACTGTCTCAGACTATAATGGAACACCTACACACTGTCTAGAATCTATAATGGAACCCTGCACACTGTCTAGCCTGTAGAATGGAACACCTACACACTGTCCTAGAATCTAGAATGTAACCCCTACACACTGTAGACCTCTAGAATGGAACAACTACACACTGTCTAGACTCTAGAATGGAACACCTACACACTGTCTAGACTCTAGAATGAACCCTACACACTGTCTAGCCTGTAGAATGGAACACCTACACAACTGTCTAGACTCTAGAATGGAACCCTACACACTGTCTAGACTCTATAATGGAACCCTACACACTGTCTAGCCTGTAGAATGAAACACCTACACAATGTCTAGACTCTAGAATGGAACCCTACACACTGTCTAGACTCTAAAATAGAACACCTATACGCTGTCTAGCCTCTAGAATGTAACCCTACACACTGTCTAGCCTGTAGAATGAAACACCTACACAATGTCTAGACTCTAGAGATGGAACACCTACACAATGTCTAGACTCTAGAACGGAACAACTGCACACTGTCTAGACTCTAGAATGGAACCCCTACACACTGTCTAGAATCTACAATGGAACCCCTGCACACCGTGTAGTCTCTAGAATGGAACGCCTACATACCGTCTAGATTCTAGAATGTAACACCTACACACTGTCTAGACTCTAGAATCAGAACCCTACACACTGTCTGGACTCTATAATGGAACACCTAAACACTGTCTAGAATGGAACACCTACACACTGTCTAGACTCTATAATGGAACCCCTACACACTGTCTAGACTCTAGAATGGAACACCTACATACCGTCTAGACTCTAGAATGGAACCCCTACAAAATCTGTAGACTCTAGAATGGAACACCTGCACACTGTCTAGACTCTAGAATGGAAAACCTACACAATGTCTAGCCTCTAGAATGGAACACCTGCAAACTGTCTAGACTATAATGGAATACCTTCACACTGTCTAGAATCTATATTGGAACCCTGCACACTGTCTAGCCTGTAGAATGGAACACCTACACACTGTCTAGAATCTAGAATGTAACCCTACACACTGTCTAACCTCTAGAATGGAACAACTACACACTGTCTAGACTCTAGAATGGAACCCCTACACACTGTCTAGACTCTATAATGGAACCCTACACACTGTCTAGCCTGTAGAATGAAACACCTACACAATGTCTAGACTCTAGAATCGGAACCCTACACACTGTCTAGACTCTATAATGGAACCCTACACACTGTCTAGCCTGTAGAATGAAACACCTACACAATGTCTAGACTCTAGAATGGAACCCTACACACTGTCTAGACTCTAAAATAGAACACCTATACGCTGTCTAGCCTCTAGAATGTAACCCTACACACTGTCTAGCCTGTAGAATGAAACACCTACACAATGTCTAGACTCTAGAATGGAACACCTACACAATGTCTAGACTCTAGAACGGAACAACTGCACACTGTCTAGACTCTAGAATGGAACCCTACACACTGTCTAGAATCTACAATGGAACCCCTGCACACCGTGTAGTCTCTAGAATGGAACGCCTACATACCGTCTAGATTCTAGAATGTAACACCTACACACTGTCTAGACTCTAGAATCGAACCCCTACACACTGTCTGGACTCTATAATGGAACACCTAAACACTGTCTAGAATGGAACACCTACACACTGTCTAGACTCTATAATGGAACCCCTACACACTGTCTAGACTCTAGAATGGAACACCTACATACCGTCTAGACTCTAGAATGGAACCCCTACAAAATCTGTAGACTCTAGAATGGAACACCTACACACTGTCTAGACTCTAGAATGGAAAACCTACACAATGTCTAGCCTCTAGAATGGAACACCTGCAAACTGTCTAGACTATAATGGAATACCTTCACACTGTCTAGAATCTATATTGGAACCCTGCACACTGTCTAGCCTGTAGAATGGAACACCTACACACTGTCTAGAATCTAGAATGTAACCCTACACACTGTCTAACCTCTAGAATGGAACAACTACACACTGTCTAGACTCTAGAATGGAACCCCTACACACTGTCTAGACTCTATAATGGAACCCTACACACTGTCTAGCCTGTAGAATGAAACACCTACACAATGTCTAGACTCTAGAATCGGAACCCTACACACTGTCTAGACTCTATAATGGAACCCTACACACTGTCTAGCCTGTAGAATGAAACACCTACACAATGTCTAGACTCTAGAATGGAACCCTACACACTGTCTAGACTCTAAAATAGAACACCTATACGCTGTCTAGCCTCTAGAATGTAACCCTACACACTGTCTAGCCTGTAGAATGAAACACCTACACAATGTCTAGACTCTAGAATGGAACACCTACACAAAGTCTAGACTCTAGAACGGAACAACTGCACACTGTCTAGACTCTAGAATGGAACCCCTACACACTGTCTAGAATCTACAATGGAACCCCTGCACACCGTCTAGTCTCTAGAATGGAACGCCTACATACCGTCTAGATTCTAGAATGTAACACCTACACACTGTCTAGACTCTAGAATGGAACATCTACACACTGTCTAGACTCTAGAATGGAACACCTACACACTGTCTAGACTCTAGAATGGAACCCTACACACTGTAGAGACTCTAGAATCGAACCCCTACACACTGTCTAGACTCTAGAATGGAACCCCTAAACACTGTAGAGACTCTAGAATGGAACACCTTAACACTGTCTAGAATGGAACCCTACACACTGTCTAGACTCTAGAATGGAACACCTACACACTGTCTAGAATCTAGAATGGAACCCTACACACTGTCTAGCCTGTAGAATGGAACACCTATACACTGTCTAGAATGGAACGCTACACACTAGAGAGACTCTATAATGAAACACCTACACACTGTCTAGACTCTAGAATGGAACCCCTACACACTGTCTAGACTCTAGAATCGAACCCCTACACACTGGCTAGACTCTAGAATGGAACACCTTAACACTGTCTAGAATGGAACACCTACACACTGTCTAGACTCTAGAATCGAACCCCTACACACTGTCTGGACTCTATAATGGAACACCTAAACACTGTCTAGAATGGAACACCTACACACTGTCTAGCCTGTAGAATGAAACACCTACACAATGTCTAGACTCTAGAATGGAACACCTACACAATGTCTAGACTCTAGAACGGAACAACTGCACACTGTCTAGACTCTAGAATGGAACCCCTACACACTGTCTAGAATCTACAATGGAACCCCTGCACACCGTGTAGTCTCTAGAATGGAACGCCTACATACCGTCTAGATTCTAGAATGTAACACCTACACACTGTCTAGACTCTAGAATCGAACCCCTACACACTGTCTGGACTCTATAATGGAACACCTAAACACTGTCTAGAATGGAACACCTACACACTGTCTAGACTCTATAATGGAACCCTACACACTGTCTAGACTCTAGAATGGAACACCTACATACCGTCTAGACTCTAGAATGGAACCCCTACAAAATCTGTAGACTCTAGAATGGAACACCTGCACACTGTCTAGACTCTAGAATGGAAAACCTACACAATGTCTAGCCTCTAGAATGGAACACCTGCAAACTGTCTAGACTATAATGGAATACCTTCACACTGTCTAGAATCTATATTGGAACCCTGCACACTGTCTAGCCTGTAGAATGGAACACCTACACACTGTCTAGAATCTAGAATGTAACCCTACACACTGTCTAACCTCTAGAATGGAACAACTACACACTGTCTAGACTCTAGAATGGAACCCCTACACACTGTCTAGACTCTATAATGGAACCCTACACACTGTCTAGCCTGTAGAATGAAACACCTACACAATGTCTAGACTCTAGAATCGAACCCTACACACTGTCTAGACTCTATAATGGAACCCTACACACTGTCTAGCCTGTAGAATGAAACACCTACACAATGTCTAGACTCTAGAATGGAACCCTACACACTGTCTAGACTCTAAAATAGAACACCTATACGCTGTCTAGCCTCTAGAATGTAACCCTACACACTGTCTAGCCTGTAGAATGAAACACCTACACAATGTCTAGACTCTAGAGATGGAACACCTACACAATGTCTAGACTCTAGAACGGAACAACTGCACACTGTCTAGACTCTAGAATGGAACCCCTACACACTGTCTAGAATCTACAATGGAACCCCTGCACACCGTGTAGTCTCTAGAATGGAACGCCTACATACCGTCTAGATTCTAGAATGTAACACCTACACACTGTCTAGACTCTAGAATCGAACCCCTACACACTGTCTGGACTCTATAATGGAACACCTAAACACTGTCTAGAATGGAACACCTACACACTGTCTAGACTCTATAATGGAACCCCTACACACTGTCTAGACTCTAGAATGGAACACCTACATACCGTCTAGACTCTAGAATGGAACCCCTACAAAATCTGTAGACTCTAGAATGGAACACCTACACACTGTCTAGACTCTAGAATGGAAAACCTACACAATGTCTAGCCTCTAGAATGGAACACCTGCAAACTGTCTAGACTATAATGGAATACCTTCACACTGTCTAGAATCTATATTGGAACCCTGCACACTGTCTAGCCTGTAGAATGGAACACCTACACACTGTCTAGAATCTAGAATGTAACCCTACACACTGTCTAACCTCTAGAATGGAACAACTACACACTGTCTAGACTCTAGAATGGAACCCCTACACACTGTCTAGACTCTATAATGGAACCCTACACACTGTCTAGCCTGTAGAATGAAACACCTACACAATGTCTAGACTCTAGAATCGGAACCCTACACACTGTCTAGACTCTATAATGGAACCCTACACACTGTCTAGCCTGTAGAATGAAACACCTACACAATGTCTAGACTCTAGAATGGAACCCTACACACTGTCTAGACTCTAAAATAGAACACCTATACGCTGTCTAGCCTCTAGAATGTAACCCTACACACTGTCTAGCCTGTAGAATGAAACACCTACACAATGTCTAGACTCTAGAATGGAACACCTACACAAAGTCTAGACTCTAGAACGGAACAACTGCACACTGTCTAGACTCTAGAATGGAACCCCTACACACTGTCTAGAATCTACAATGGAACCCCTGCACACCGTCTAGTCTCTAGAATGGAACGCCTACATACCGTCTAGATTCTAGAATGTAACACCTACACACTGTCTAGACTCTAGAATGGAACATCTACACACTGTCTAGACTCTAGAATGGAACACCTACACACTGTCTAGACTCTAGAATGGAACCCTACACACTGTAGAGACTCTAGAATCGAACCCCTACACACTGTCTAGACTCTAGAATGGAACCCCTAAACACTGTAGAGACTCTAGAATGGAACACCTTAACACTGTCTAGAATGGAACCCTACACACTGTCTAGACTCTAGAATGGAACACCTACACACTGTCTAGAATCTAGAATGGAGACCCTACACACTGTCTAGCCTGTAGAATGGAACACCTATACACTGTCTAGAATGGAACGCTACACACTAGAGAGACTCTATAATGAAACACCTACACACTGTCTAGACTCTAGAATGGAACCCCTACACACTGTCTAGACTCTAGAATCGAACCCCTACACACTGGCTAGACTCTAGAGATGGAACACCTTAACACTGTCTAGAATGGAACACCTACACACTGTCTAGACTCTAGAATCGAACCCTACACACTGTCTGGACTCTATAATGGAACACCTAAACACTGTCTAGAATGGAACACCTACACACTGTCTAGACTCTATAATGGAACCCCTACACACTGTCTAGACTCTAGAATGGAACACCTACATACCGTCTAGACTCTAGAATGGAACCCCTACAAAATCTGTAGACTCTAGAATGGAACACCTACACACTGTCTAGACTCTAGGATGGAAAACCTACACACTGTCTAGCCTCTAGAATGGAACACCTGCAAACTGTCTAGACTATAATGGAATACCTTCACACTGTCTAGAATCTATATTGGAACCCTGCACACTGTCTAGCCTGTAGAATGGAACACCTACACACTGTCTAGAATCTAGAATGTAACCCTACACACTGTCTAACCTCTAGAATGGAACAACTACACACTGTCTAGACTCTAGAATGGAACCCCTACACACTGTCTAGACTCTATAATGGAACCCTACACACTGTCTAGCCTGTAGAATGAAACACCTACACAATGTCTAGACTCTAGAATCGGAACCCTACACACTGTCTAGACTCTATAATGGAACCCTACACACTGTCTAGCCTGTAGAATGAAACACCTACACAATGTCTAGACTCTAGAATGGAACCCTACACACTGTCTAGACTCTAAAATAGAACACCTATACGCTGTCTAGCCTCTAGAATGTAACCCTACACACTGTCTAGCCTGTAGAATGAAACACCTACACAATGTCTAGACTCTAGAATGGAACACCTACACAATGTCTAGACTCTAGAACGGAACAACTGCACACTGTCTAGACTCTAGAATGGAACCCCTACACACTGTCTAGAATCTACAATGGAACCCCTGCACACCGTGTAGTCTCTAGAATGGAACGCCTACATACCGTCTAGATTCTAGAATGTAACACCTACACACTGTCTAGACTCTAGAATCGAACCCCTACACACTGTCTGGACTCTATAATGGAACACCTAAACACTGTCTAGAATGGAACACCTACACACTGTCTAGACTCTATAATGGAACCCCTACACACTGTCTAGACTCTAGAATGGAACACCTACATACCGTCTAGACTCTAGAATGGAACCCCTACAAAATCTGTAGACTCTAGAATGGAACACCTGCACACTGTCTAGACTCTAGAATGGAAAACCTACACAATGTCTAGCCTCTAGAATGGAACACCTGCAAACTGTCTAGACTATAATGGAATACCTTCACACTGTCTAGAATCTATATTGGAACCCTGCACACTGTCTAGCCTGTAGAGATGGAACACCTACACACTGTCTAGAATCTAGAATGTAACCCTACACACTGTCTAACCTCTAGAATGGAACAACTACACACTGTCTAGACTCTAGAATGGAACCCCTACACACTGTCTAGACTCTATAATGGAACCCTACACACTGTCTAGCCTGTAGAATGAAACACCTACACAATGTCTAGACTCTAGAATCGGAACCCTACACACTGTCTAGACTCTATAATGGAACCCTACACACTGTCTAGCCTGTAGAATGAAACACCTACACAATGTCTAGACTCTAGAATGGAACCCTACACACTGTCTAGACTCTAAAATAGAACACCTATACGCTGTCTAGCCTCTAGAATGTAACCCTACACACTGTCTAGCCTGTAGAATGAAACACCTACACAATGTCTAGACTCTAGAGATGGAACACCTACACAATGTCTAGACTCTAGAACGGAACAACTGCACACTGTCTAGACTCTAGAATGGAACCCCTACACACTGTCTAGAATCTACAATGGAACCCCTGCACACCGTGTAGTCTCTAGAATGGAACGCCTACATACCGTCTAGATTCTAGAATGTAACACCTACACACTGTCTAGACTCTAGAATCGAACCCCTACACACTGTCTGGACTCTATAATGGAACACCTAAACACTGTCTAGAATGGAACACCTACACACTGTCTAGACTCTATAATGGAACCCCTACACACTGTCTAGACTCTAGAATGGAACACCTACATACCGTCTAGACTCTAGAATGGAACCCCTACAAAATCTGTAGACTCTAGAATGGAACACCTACACACTGTCTAGACTCTAGAATGGAAAACCTACACAATGTCTAGCCTCTAGAATGGAACACCTGCAAACTGTCTAGACTATAATGGAATACCTTCACACTGTCTAGAATCTATATTGGAACCCTGCACACTGTCTAGCCTGTAGAATGGAACACCTACACACTGTCTAGAATCTAGAATGTAACCCTACACACTGTCTAACCTCTAGAATGGAACAACTACACACTGTCTAGACTCTAGAATGGAACCCCTACACACTGTCTAGACTCTATAATGGAACCCTACACACTGTCTAGCCTGTAGAATGAAACACCTACACAATGTCTAGACTCTAGAATCGGAACCCTACACACTGTCTAGACTCTATAATGGAGACCCTACACACTGTCTAGCCTGTAGAATGAAACACCTACACAATGTCTAGACTCTAGAATGGAACCCTACACACTGTCTAGACTCTAAAATAGAACACCTATACGCTGTCTAGCCTCTAGAATGTAACCCTACACACTGTCTAGCCTGTAGAATGAAACACCTACACAATGTCTAGACTCTAGAGATGGAACACCTACACAAAGTCTAGACTCTAGAACGGAACAACTGCACACTGTCTAGACTCTAGAATGGAACCCCTACACACTGTCTAGAATCTACAATGGAACCCCTGCACACCGTCTAGTCTCTAGAATGGAACGCCTACATACCGTCTAGATTCTAGAATGTAACACCTACACACTGTCTAGACTCTAGAATGGAACATCTACACACTGTCTAGACTCTAGAATGGAACACCTACACACTGTCTAGACTCTAGAATGGAACCCTACACACTGTAGAGACTCTAGAATCGAACCCCTACACACTGTCTAGACTCTAGAATGGAACCCCTAAACACTGTAGAGACTCTAGAATGGAACACCTTAACACTGTCTAGAATGGAACCCCTACACACTGTCTAGACTCTAGAATGGAACACCTACACACTGTCTAGAATCTAGAATGGAACCCTACACACTGTCAGCCTGTAGAATGGAACACCTATACACTGTCTAGAATGGAACGCTACACACTAGAGAGACTCTATAATGAAACACCTACACACTGTCTAGACTCTAGAATGGAACCCCTACACACTGTCTAGACTCTAGAATCGAACCCCTACACACTGGCTAGACTCTAGAATGGAACACCTTAACACTGTCTAGAATGGAACACCTACACACTGTCTAGACTCTAGAATCGAACCCCTACACACTGTCTGGACTCTATAATGGAACACCTAAACACTGTCTAGAATGGAACACCTACACACTGTCTAGACTCTATAATGGAACCCCTACACACTGTCTAGACTCTAGAATGGAACACCTACATACCGTCTAGACTCTAGAATGGAACCCCTACAAAATCTGTAGACTCTAGAGATGGAACACCTACACACTGCTCTAGACTCTAGGATGGAAAACCTACACACTGTCTAGCCTCTAGAATGGAACACCTGCAAACTGTCTAGACTATAATGGAATACCTTCACACTGTCTAGAATCTATATTGGAACCCTGCACACTGTCTAGCCTGTAGAATGGAACACCTACACACTGTCTAGAATCTAGAATGTAACCCTACACACTGTCTAACCTCTAGAATGGAACAACTACACACTGTCTAGACTCTAGAATGGAACCCCTACACACTGTCTAGACTCTATAATGGAACCCTACACACTGTCTAGCCTGTAGAGATGAAACACCTACACAATGTCTAGACTCTAGAATCGGAACCCTACACACTGTCTAGACTCTATAATGGAACCCTACACACTGTCTAGCCTGTAGAATGAAACACCTACACAATGTCTAGACTCTAGAATGGAACCCTACACACTGTCTAGACTCTAAAATAGAACACCTATACGCTGTCTAGCCTCTAGAATGTAACCCTACACACTGTCTAGCCTGTAGAATGAAACACCTACACAATGTCTAGACTCTAGAATGGAACACCTACACAATGTCTAGACTCTAGAACGGAACAACTGCACACTGTCTAGACTCTAGAATGGAACCCCTACACACTGTCTAGAATCTACAATGGAACCCCTGCACACCGTGTAGTCTCTAGAATGGAACGCCTACATACCGTCTAGATTCTAGAATGTAACACCTACACACTGTCTAGACTCTAGAATCGAACCCCTACACACTGTCTGGACTCTATAATGGAACACCTAAACACTGTCTAGAATGGAACACCTACACACTGTCTAGACTCTATAATGGAACCCTACACACTGTCTAGACTCTAGAATGGAACACCTACATACCGTCTAGACTCTAGAATGGAACCCCTACAAAATCTGTAGACTCTAGAATGGAACACCTGCACACTGTCTAGACTCTAGAATGGAAAACCTACACAATGTCTAGCCTCTAGAATGGAACACCTGCAAACTGTCTAGACTATAATGGAATACCTTCACACTGTCTAGAATCTATATTGGAACCCTGCACACTGTCTAGCCTGTAGAATGGAACACCTACACACTGTCTAGAATCTAGAATGTAACCCTACACACTGTCTAACCTCTAGAATGGAACAACTACACACTGTCTAGACTCTAGAATGGAACCCCTACACACTGTCTAGACTCTATAATGGAACCCTACACACTGTCTAGCCTGTAGAATGAAACACCTACACAATGTCTAGACTCTAGAATCGAACCCTACACACTGTCTAGACTCTATAATGGAACCCTACACACTGTCTAGCCTGTAGAATGAAACACCTACACAATGTCTAGACTCTAGAATGGAACCCTACACACTGTCTAGACTCTAAAATAGAACACCTATACGCTGTCTAGCCTCTAGAATGTAACCCTACACACTGTCTAGCCTGTAGAGATGAAACACCTACACAATGTCTAGACTCTAGAATGGAACACCTACACAAAGTCTAGACTCTAGAACGGAACAACTGCACACTGTCTAGACTCTAGAATGGAACCCCTACACACTGTCTAGAATCTACAATGGAACCCCTGCACACCGTCTAGTCTCTAGAATGGAACGCCTACATACCGTCTAGATTCTAGAATGTAACACCTACACACTGTCTAGACTCTAGAATGGAACATCTACACACTGTCTAGACTCTAGAATGGAACACCTACACACTGTCTAGACTCTAGAATGGAACCCTACACACTGTAGAGACTCTAGAATCGAACCCCTACACACTGTCTAGACTCTAGAATGGAACCCCTAAACACTGTAGAGACTCTAGAATGGAACACCTTAACACTGTCTAGAATGGAACCCCTACACACTGTCTAGACTCTAGAATGGAACACCTACACACTGTCTAGAATCTAGAATGGAACCCTACACACTGTCTAGCCTGTAGAATGGAACACCTATACACTGTCTAGAATGGAACGCTACACACTAGAGAGACTCTATAATGAAACACCTACACACTGTCTAGACTCTAGAATGGAACCCCTACACACTGTCTAGACTCTAGAATCGAACCCCTACACACTGGCTAGACTCTAGAATGGAACACCTTAACACTGTCTAGAATGGAACACCTACACACTGTCTAGACTCTAGAATCGAACCCCTACACACTGTCTGGACTCTATAATGGAACACCTAAACACTGTCTAGAATGGAACACCTACACACTGTCTAGACTCTAGAATCGAACCCCTACACACTGTCTAGACTCTATAATGGAACCCCTACACACTGTCTAGACTCTAGAATGGAACACCTACATACCGTCTAGACTCTAGAATGGAACCCCTACAAAATCTGTAGACTCTAGAATGGAACACCTACACACTGTCTAGACTCTAGAATGGAAAACCTACACACTGTCTAGCCTCTAGAATGGAACACCTGCAAACTGTCTAGACTATAATGGAATACCTTCACACTGTCTAGAATCTATATTGGAACCCTGCACACTGTCTAGCCTGTAGAATGGAACACCTACACACTGTCTAGACTCTAGAATGGAACCCCTACACACTGTAGAGACTCTAGAATCGAACCCCTACACACTGGCTAGACTCTAGAATGGAACACCTTAACACTGTCTAGAATGGAACACCTACACACTGTCTAAACTCTAGAATCGAACCCCTACACACTGTCTGGACTCTATAATGGAACACCTAAACACTGTCTAGAATGGAACACCTACACACTGTCTAGACTCTATAATGGAACCCCTACACACTGTCTAGACTCTAGAATGGAACACCTACATACCGTCTAGACTCTAGAATGGAACCCCTACAAAATCTGTAGACTCTAGAATGGAACACCTACACACTGTCTAGACTCTAGAATGGAAAACCTACACACTGTCTGGCCTCTAGAATGGAACACCTACATACCGTCTAGACTCTAGAACGGAACACCTACACACTGTCTAGACTCTAGAATGGAACCCCTACAAAATCTATAGACTCTATAATGGAACCCTACACACTGTCTAGCCTGTAGAATGGAACACCTATACACTGTCTAGAATCTATAATGGAACCTCTACACGATGTAGAGACTCTATAATGAAACACCTACACACTGTCTATATTCTAGAATGGAACCCCTACACACTGTCTAAAATCTATAATGGAAAACCTAAACACTGTCTAGAATCTATAATGGAACCCTACACACTGTCTAGATTCTAGAATGTAACCCTACACACTGTCTAGCCTGTAGAAATGAAACACCTACACAATGTCTAGACTCTAGAATGGAACACCTACACAATGTCTAGACTCTAGAACGGAACAACTGCACACTGTCTAGACTCTAGAATGGAACACCTACACACTGTCTAGAATCTAGAATGGAACCCTACACACTGTCTAGCCTGTAGAATGGAACACCTATACACTGTCTAGAATGGAACCCTACACACTGTAGAGACTCTATAATGAAACACCTACACACTGTCTAGACTCTAGAATGGAACCCCTACACACTGTAGAGACTCTAGAATCGAACCCCTACACACTGTCTAGACTCTAGAATGGAACACCTTAACAATGTCTAGAATGGAACACCTACACACTGTCTAGACTCTAGAATCGAACCCCTACACACTGTAGAGACTCTATAATGGAACACCTAAACACTGTCTAGAATGGAACACCTACACACTGTCTAGACTCTATAATGGAACCCTACACACTGTCTACCCTCTAGAATGGAACACCTACATACCGTCTAGACTCTAGAACGGAACACCTACACACTGTCTAGACTCTAGAATGCAACCCCTACAAAATCTGTAGACTCTAGAATGGAACACCTACACACTGTCTAGACTCTATAATGGAACCCTACACACTGTCTAGCCTGTAGAATGGAACACCTATACACTGTCTAGAATCTATAATGGAACCTCTACACGATGTACAGACTCTATAATGAAACACCTACACACTGTCTACACTCTAGAATGGAACCCCTACACACTGTCTAGAATCTATAATGGAACACCTAAACACTGTCTAGAATCTATAATGGAACCCTACACACTGTCTAGATTCTAGAACGGAACACCTACACACTGTCGAGACTCTAGAATGGAACACCTACACACTGTCTAGACTCTAGAATGGAACACCTACACACTGTCTAGACTCTAGAACGGAACACCTACACACTGTCTAGATTCTAGAACGGAACACCTACACACTGTCTAGACTCTAGAATGGAACACCTACACAATGTCTAGACTCTAGAATGGAATCCCTACACACTGTCTAGACTCTATAATGGAACCCAACACACTGTCTAGCCTGTTGAATGGAACCCTACACACTGTCTAGACTCTATAATGGAACCCTACACACTGTCTAGCCTGTAGAATGAAACACCTACACAATGTCTAGACTCTAGAATGGAACCCTACACACTGTCTAGACTCTAAAATAGAACACCTATACGCTGTCTAGCCTCTAGAATGTAACCCTACACACTGTCTAGCCTGTAGAATGAAACACCTACACAATGTCTAGACTCTAGAATGGAACACCTACACAATGTCTAGACTCTAGAACGGAACAACTGCACACTGTCTAGACTCTAGAATGGAACCCCTACACACTGTCTAGAATCTACAATGGAACCCCTGCACACCGTGTAGTCTCTAGAATGGAACGCCTACATACCGTCTAGATTCTAGAATGTAACACCTACACACTGTCTAGACTCTAGAATCGAACCCCTACACACTGTCTGGACTCTATAATGGAACACCTAAACACTGTCTAGAATGGAACACCTACACACTGTCTAGACTCTATAATGGAACCCCTACACACTGTCTAGACTCTAGAATGGAACACCTACATACCGTCTAGACTCTAGAATGGAACCCTACAAAATCTGTAGACTCTAGAGATGGAACACCTACACACTGTCTAGACTCTAGAATGGAAAACCTACACAATGTCTAGCCTCTAGAATGGAACACCTGCAAACTGTCTAGACTATAATGGAATACCTTCACACTGTCTAGAATCTATATTGGAACCCTGCACACTGTCTAGCCTGTAGAATGGAACACCTACACACTGTCTAGAATCTAGAATGTAACCCTACACACTGTCTAACCTCTAGAATGGAACAACTACACACTGTCTAGACTCTAGAATGGAACCCCTACACACTGTCTAGACTCTATAATGGAACCCTACACACTGTCTAGCCTGTAGAATGAAACACCTACACAATGTCTAGACTCTAGAATCGGAACCCTACACACTGTCTAGACTCTATAATGGAACCCTACACACTGTCTAGCCTGTAGAGATGAAACACCTACACAATGTCTAGACTCTAGAATGGAACCCTACACACTGTCTAGACTCTAAAATAGAACACCTATACGCTGTCTAGCCTCTAGAATGTAACCCTACACACTGTCTAGCCTGTAGAGATGAAACACCTACACAATGTCTAGACTCTAGAATGGAACACCTACACAAAGTCTAGACTCTAGAACGGAACAACTGCACACTGTCTAGACTCTAGAATGGAACCCCTACACACTGTCTAGAATCTACAATGGAACCCCTGCACACCGTCTAGTCTCTAGAATGGAACGCCTACATACCGTCTAGATTCTAGAATGTAACACCTACACACTGTCTAGACTCTAGAATGGAACATCTACACACTGTCTAGACTCTAGAATGGAACACCTACACACTGTCTAGACTCTAGAATGGAACCCTACACACTGTAGAGACTCTAGAATCGAACCCCTACACACTGTCTAGACTCTAGAATGGAACCCCTAAACACTGTAGAGACTCTAGAATGGAACACCTTAACACTGTCTAGAATGGAACCCCTACACACTGTCTAGACTCTAGAATGGAACACCTACACACTGTCTAGAATCTAGAATGGAACCCTACACACTGTCTAGCCTGTAGAATGGAACACCTATACACTGTCTAGAGATGGAACGCTACACACTAGAGAGACTCTATAATGAAACACCTACACACTGTCTAGACTCTAGAATGGAACCCCTACACACTGTCTAGACTCTAGAATCGAACCCCTACACACTGGCTAGACTCTAGAGATGGAACACCTTAACACTGTCTAGAATGGAACACCTACACACTGTCTAGACTCTAGAATCGAACCCCTACACACTGTCTGGACTCTATAATGGAACACCTAAACACTGTCTAGAATGGAACACCTACACACTGTCTAGACTCTAGAATCGAACCCCTACACACTGTCTAGACTCTATAATGGAACCCCTACACACTGTCTAGACTCTAGAATGGAACACCTACATACCGTCTAGACTCTAGAATGGAACCCCTACAAAATCTGTAGACTCTAGAATGGAACACCTACACACTGTCTAGACTCTAGAATGGAAAACCTACACACTGTCTAGCCTCTAGAATGGAACACCTGCAAACTGTCTAGACTATAATGGAATACCTTCACACTGTCTAGAATCTATATTGGAACCCTGCACACTGTCTAGCCTGTAGAATGGAACACCTACACACTGTCTAGACTCTAGAATGGAACCCCTACACACTGTAGAGACTCTAGAATCGAACCCTACACACTGGCTAGACTCTAGAATGGAACACCTTAACACTGTCTAGAATGGAACACCTACACACTGTCTAAACTCTAGAATCAGAACCCCTACACACTGTCTGGACTCTATAATGGAACACCTAAACACTGTCTAGAATGGAACACCTACACACTGTCTAGACTCTATAATGGAACCCTACACACTGTCTAGACTCTAGAATGGAACACCTACATACCGTCTAGACTCTAGAATGGAACCCCTACAAAATCTGTAGACTCTAGAATGGAACACCTACACACTGTCTAGACTCTAGAATGGAAAACCTACACACTGTCTGGCCTCTAGAATGGAACACCTACATACCGTCTAGACTCTAGAACGGAACACCTACACACTGTCTAGACTCTAGAATGGAACCCCTACAAAATCTATAGACTCTATAATGGAACCCTACACACTGTCTAGCCTGTAGAATGGAACACCTATACACTGTCTAGAATCTATAATGGAACCTCTACACGATGTAGAGACTCTATAATGAAACACCTACACACTGTCTATATTCTAGAATGGAACCCCTACACACTGTCTAAAATCTATAATGGAAAACCTAAACACTGTCTAGAATCTATAATGGAACCCTACACACTGTCTAGATTCTAGAATGTAACCCTACACACTGTCTAGCCTGTAGAAATGAAACACCTACACAATGTCTAGACTCTAGAATGGAACACCTACACAATGTCTAGACTCTAGAACGGAACAACTGCACACTGTCTAGACTCTAGAATGGAACACCTACACACTGTCTAGAATCTAGAATGGAACCCTACACACTGTCTAGCCTGTAGAATGGAACACCTATACACTGTCTAGAATGGAACCCTACACACTGTAGAGACTCTATAATGAAACACCTACACACTGTCTAGACTCTAGAATGGAACCCCTACACACTGTAGAGACTCTAGAATCGAACCCCTACACACTGTCTAGACTCTAGAATGGAACACCTTAACAATGTCTAGAATGGAACACCTACACACTGTCTAGACTCTAGAATCGAACCCTACACACTGTAGAGACTCTATAATGGAACACCTAAACACTGTCTAGAATGGAACACCTACACACTGTCTAGACTCTATAATGGAACCCTACACACTGTCTACCCTCTAGAATGGAACACCTACATACCGTCTAGACTCTAGAACGGAACACCTACACACTGTCTAGACTCTAGAATGCAACCCCTACAAAATCTGTAGACTCTAGAATGGAACACCTACACACTGTCTAGACTCTATAATGGAACCCTACACACTGTCTAGCCTGTAGAATGGAACACCTATACACTGTCTAGAATCTATAATGGAACCTCTACACGATGTACAGACTCTATAATGAAACACCTACACACTGTCTACACTCTAGAATGGAACCCCTACACACTGTCTAGAATCTATAATGGAACACCTAAACACTGTCTAGAATCTATAATGGAACCCTACACACTGTCTAGATTCTAGAACGGAACACCTACACACTGTCGAGACTCTAGAATGGAACACCTACACACTGTCTAGACTCTAGAATGGAACACCTACACACTGTCTAGACTCTAGAACGGAACACCTACACACTGTCTAGATTCTAGAACGGAACACCTACACACTGTCTAGACTCTAGAATGGAACACCTACACAATGTCTAGACTCTAGAATGGAATCCCTACACACTGTCTAGACTCTATAATGGAACCCAACACACTGTCTAGCCTGTTGAATGGAACCCTACACACTGTCTAGCCTGTAGAATGAAACACCTACACAATATCTAGACTCTAGAATGGAACACCTACACAATGTCTAGACTCTAGGACGGAACAACTGCACACTGTCTAGAATCTACAATGGAACCCCTGCACACCGTCTAGTCTCTAGAATGGAACGCCTACATACCGTCTAGATTCTAGAATGTAACACCTACACAATGTCTAGACTCTAAAATGGAACACCTGCATACTGTCTGGACTCTAGAATGGAACCCCTACACACTGTAGAGACTCTATAATGGAACACCTAAACACTGTCTAGAATCTAGAATGGAACACCTACACACTGTCTAGCTTCTAGAATGGAACACCTACACACTGTCTAGACTCTAGAATGGAAAACCTACACACTGTCTAGCCTCTAGAATGGAACACCTACATACCGTCTAGACTCTAGAACGGAACACCTACACACTGTCTAGACTCTAGAATGGAACCCCTACAAAATCTATAGACTCTAGAATGGAACACCTACACACTGTCTAGACTCTATAATGGAACCCTACACACTGTCTAGCCTGTAGAATGGAATACCTATACACTGTCTAGAATCTATAATGGAACCTCTACACGATGTAGAGACTCTATAATGAAACACCTACACACTGTCTACACTCTAGAATGGAACCCCTACACACTGTCTAGAATCTATAATGGAACACCTAAACACTGTCTAGAATCTATAATGGAACCCTACACACTGTCTAGATTCTAGAACGGAAAACCTACACACTGTCTAGACTCTAGAATGGAACACCTACACACTGTCTAGACTCTAGAATGGAACACCTACACACTGTCTAGACTCTAGAACGGAACACCTACACACTGTCTAGATTCTAGAACGGAACACCTACACACTGTCTAGACTCTAGAATGGAACACCTACACAATGTCTAGACTCTAGAATGGAATCCCTACACACTGTCTAGACTCTATAATGGAACCCAACACACTGTCTAGCCTGTAGAATGGAACCCTACACACTGTCTAGCCTGTAGAATGAAACACCTACACAATGTCTAGACTCTAGAATGGAACACCTACACAATGTCTAGACTCTAGAACGGAACAACTGCACACTGTCTAGAATCTACAATGGAACCCCTGCACACCGTCTAGTCTCTAGAATGGAACGCCTACATACCGTCTAGATTCTAGAACGTAATACCTACACAATGTCTAGACTCTAGAATGAAACACCTACACAATGTCTAGACTCTAAAATGGAACACCTGCATACTGTCTGGACTCTAGAATGGAACCCCTACACACTGTAGAGACTCTATAATGGAACACCTAAACACTGTCTAGAATCTAGAATGGAACACCTACACACTGTCTAGCTTCTAGAATGGAACACCTACACACTGTCTAGACTCTAGAATGGAAAATCTACACACTGTCTAGACTCTAGAATGGAACACCTACACACTGTCTAGACTCTAGAATGGAACCCCTAAACACTGTAGAGACTCTAGAATGGAACACCTACACACTGTCTAGACTCTAGAATGTAATAACTACACACTATCTAGATTCTAGAATGGAACCCCTACACACTGTCTAGACTCTAGAATGGAACACCTACACACTGTCTAGACTCTAGAATGGAACCCTACACACTGTAGAGACTCTAGAATCGAACCCCTACACACTGTCTAGACTCTAGAATGGAACCCCTAAACACTGTAGAGACTCTAGAATCGGAACCCTACACACTGTCTAGACTCTATAATGGAACGCTACACACTGTCTAGCCTGTAGAATGAAACACCTACACAATGTCTAGACTCTAGAATGGAACCCTACACACTGTCTAGACTCTAAAATAGAACACCTATACGCTGTCTAGCCTCTAGAATGTAACCTTACACACTGTCTAGCCTGTAGAATGAAACACCTACACAATGTCTAGACTCTAGAATGGAACACCTACACAATGTCTAGACTCTAGAACGAACAACTGCACACTGTCTAGACTCTAGAATGGAACCCCTACACACTGTCTAGAATCTACAATGGAACCCCTGCACACCGTCTAGTCTCTAGAATGGAACGCCTACATACCGTCTAGATTCTAGAATGTAACACCTACACACTGTCTAGACTCTAGAATGGAACATCTACACACTGTCTAGACTCTAGAATGGAACACCTACACACTGTCTAGACTCTAGAATGGAACCCTACACACTGTAGAGACTCTAGAATCGAACCCCTACACACTGTCTAGACTCTAGAATGGAACCCCTAAACACTGTAGAGACTCTAGAATTGGAACCCTACACACTGTCTAGACTCTATAATGGAACGCTACACACTGTCTAGCCTGTAGAATGAAACACCTACACAATGTCTAGACTCTAGAATGGAACCCTACACACTGTCTAGACTCTAAAATAGAACACCTATACGCTGTCTAGCCTCTAGAATGTAACCTTACACACTGTCTAGCCTGTAGAATGAAACACCTACACAATGTCTAGACTCTAGAATGGAACACCTACACAATGTCTAGACTCTAGAACGGAACAACTGCACACTGTCTAGACTCTAGAATGGAACCCCTACACACTGTCTAGAATCTACAATGGAACCCCTGCACACCGTCTAGTCTCTAGAATGGAACGCCTACATACCGTCTAGATTCTAGAGATGTAACACCTACACACTGTCTAGACTCTAGAATGGAACATCTACACACTGTCTAGACTCTAGAATGGAACACCTACACACTGTCTAGACTCTAGAATGGAACCCTACACACTGTAGAGACTCTAGAATCGAACCCCTACACACTGTCTAGACTCTAGAATGGAACCCCTAAACACTGTAGAGACTCTAGAGATGGAACACCTTAACACTGTCTAGAATGGAACACCTACACACTGTCTAGACTCTAGAATGGAACACCTACACACTGTCTAGAATCTAGAATGGAACCCTACACACTGTCTAGCCTGTAGAATGGAACACCTATACACTGTCTAGACTGGAACGCTACACACTAGAGAGACTCTATAATGAAACACCTACACACTGTCTAGACTCTAGAATGGAACCCCTACACACTGTCTAGACTCTAGAATCGAACCCCTACACACTGGCTAGACTCTATAATGGAACACCTTAACACTGTCTAGAATGGAACACCTACACACTGTCTAGACTCTAGAATCGAACCCCTACACACTGTCTGGACTCTATAATGGAACACCTAAACACTGTCTAGAATGGAACACCTACACACTGTCTAGACTCTATAATGGAACCCCTACACACTGTCTAGACTCTAGAATGGAACACCTACATACCGTCTAGACTCTAGAATGGAACCCCTACAAAATCTGTAGACTCTAGAATGGAACACCTACACACTGTCTAGACTCTAGAATGGAAAACCTACACACTGTCTAGCCTCTAGAATGGAACACCTGCAAACTGTCTAGACTATAATGGAATACCTTCACACTGTCTAGAATCTATATTGGAACCCTGCACAATGTCTAGCCTGTAGAATGGAACACCTACACACTGTCTAGAATCTATAATGGAACCCTACACACTGTCTAGACTCTGGAATCAAACACCTACACACTGTCTAGACTCAAAAAATGGAACCCTACACACTGTCTAGCCTCTAGAATGTAACCCTACACACTGTCTAGCCTGTAGAATGGAACACCTACACAATGTCTAGCCTCTAGAATGGAACCCCTACACACTGTCTAGACTCTAGAGCGGAACACCTACACACTGTCTAGACTAGAATGGAACCCCTACACACTGTCTCGACTCTATAATGGAACCCTATACAATGTCTAGCCTGTAGAATGGAACACCTACACGCGGTCTAGAATCTACAATGGAACCCCTGAACACTGTCTAGACTCTAGAATGGAACACCTACACACTGTCTAGCCTCTAGAATGTAACCCTACACACTGTCTAACCTCTAGAATGGAACAACTACACACTGTCTAGACTCTAGAATGGAACCCCTACACACTGTCTAGACTCTATAATGGAACCCTACACACTGTCTAGCCTGTAGAATGAAACACCTACACAATGTCTAGACTCTAGAATCGGAACCCTACACACTGTCTAGACTCTATAATGGAACCCTACACACTGTCTAGCCTGTAGAATGAAACACCTACACAATGTCTAGACTCTAGAATGGAACCCTACACACTGTCTAGACTCTAAAATAGAACACCTATACGCTGTCTAGCCTCTAGAATGTAACCCTACACACTGTCTAGCCTGTAGAATGAAACACCTACACAATGTCTAGACTCTAGAATGGAACACCTACACAATGTCTAGAATCTACAATGGAACCCCTGCACACCGTCTAGTCTCTAGAATGGAACGCCTACATACCGTCTAGATTCTAGAATGTAACACCTACACACTGTCTAGACTCTAGAATGGAACATCTACACACTGTCTAGACTCTAGAATGGAACACCTACACACTGTCTAGACTCTAGAATGGAACCCTACACACTGTAGAGACTCTAGAATCGAACCCCTACACACTGTCTAGACTCTAGAATGGAACCCCTAAACACTGTAGAGACTCTAGAATGGAACACCTTAACACTGTCTAGAATGGAACCCCTACACACTGTCTAGACTCTAGAATGGAACACCTACACACTGTCTAGAATCTAGAATGGAACCCTACACACTGTCTAGCCTGTAGAATGGAACACCTATACACTGTCTAGAATGGAACGCTACACACTAGAGAGACTCTATAATGAAACACCTACACACTGTCTAGACTCTAGAATGGAACCCCTACACACTGTAGAGACTCTAGAATCGAACCCCTACACACTGGCTAGACTCTAGAATGGAACACCTTAACACTGTCTAGAATGGAACACCTACACACTGTCTAGACTCTAGAATCGAATCCCTACACACTGTAGAGACTCTATAATGGAACACCTAAACACTGTCTAGAATGGAACACCTACACACTGTCTAGACTCTTTAATGGAACCCTACACACTGTCTAGCCTCTAGAATGGAACACCTACATACCGTCTAGACTCTAGAACGGAACACCTACACACTGTCTAGACTCTAGAATGCAACCCCTACAAAATCTGTAGACTCTAGAATGGAACACCTACACACTGTCTAGACTCTATAATGGAACCCTACACACTGTCTAGCCTGTAGAATGGAACACCTATACACTGTCTAGAATCTATAATGGAACCTCTACACGATGTAGAGACTCTATAATGAAACACCTACACACTGTCTACACTCTAGAATGGAACCCCTACACACTGTCTAGAATCTATAATGGAACACCTAAACACTGTCTAGAATCTATAATGGAACCCTACACACTGTCTAGATTCTAGAACGGAACACCTACACACTGTCGAGACTCTAGAATGGAACACCTACACACTGTCTAGACTCTAGAATGGAATTCCTACACACTGTCTAGACTCTAGAACGGAACACCTACACACTGTCTAGATTCTAGAACGGAACACCTACACACTGTCTAGACTCTAGAATGGAACACCTACACAATGTCTAGACTGTAGAATGGAATCCCTACACACTGTCTAGACTCTATAATGGAACCCAACACACTGTCTAGCCTGTAGAATGGAACCCTACACACTGTCTAGCCTGTAGAATGAAACACCTACACAATGTCTAGACTCTAGAATGGAACACCTACACAATGTCTAGACTCTAGAACGGAACAACTGCACACTGTCTAGAATCTACAATGGAACCCCTGCACACCGTCTAGTCTCTAGAATGGAACGCCTACATACCGTCTAGATTCTAGAATGTAACACCTACACAATGTCTAGACTCTAGAATGAAACACCTACACAATGTCTAGACTCTAAAATGGAACACCTGCATACTGTCTGGACTCTAGAATGGAACCCCTACACACTGTAGAGACTCTATAATGGAACACCTAAACACTGTCTAGAATCTAGAATGGAACACCTACACACTGTCTAGCTTCTAGAATGGAAGACCTACACACTGTCTAGACTCTAGAATGGAAAATCTACACACTGTCTAGACTCTAGAATGGAACACCTACACACTGTCTAGACTCTAGAATGGAAACCTACACACTGTAGAGACTCTAGAATCGAACCCCTACACACTGTCTAGACTCTAGAATGGAACCCTACACACTGTCTAGCCTGTAGAATGGAACACCTATACACTGTCTAGAATGGAACCCTACACACTGTAGAGACTCTATAATGAAACACCTACACACTGTCTAGACTCTAGAATGGAACCCCTACACACTGTAGAGACTCTAGAATCGAACCCCTACACACTGTCTAGACTCTAGAATGGAACAACTTAACACTGTCTAGAATGGAACACCTACACACTGTCTAGACTCTAGAATCGAACCCCTACACACTGTAGAGACTCTAAAATGGAACACCTAAACACTGTCTAGAATGGAACACCTACACACTGTCTAGACTCTATAATGGAACCCTACACACTGTCTAGCCTCTAGAATGGAACACCTACATACCGTCTAGACTCTAGAACGGAACACCTACACACTGTCTAGATTCTAGAACGGAACACCTACACACTGTCTAGACTCTAGAATAGAACACCTACACACTGTCTAGACTCTAGAACGGAACACCTACACACTGTCTAGATTCTAGAACGGAACACCTACACACTGTCTAGACTCTAGAATCGAACACCTACACAATGTCTGGACTTTAGAATGGAATCCCTACACACTGTCTAGACTCTATAATGGAACCCTACAAACTGTCTAGCCTGTAGAATGGAACCCTACACACTGTCTAGACTGTAGAATCAAACACCTACACACTGTCTAGACTCTAGAATGGAACCCTACACACTGTCTAGACTCTGAAATAGAACACCTACACGCTGTCTAGCCTCTAGAATGTAACCCTACACACTGTCTAACCTCTAGAATGGAACAACTACACACTGTCTAGACACTATAATGGAACGCTACACACTGTCTAGCCTGTAGAATGAAACACCTACACACTGTCTAGACTCTAGAATGGAACCCCTACACACTGTCTAGAATCTACAATGGAACCCCTGCACACCGTCTAGTCTCTAGAATGGAACGCCTACATACCGTCTAGCCTCTAGAATGGAACACCTACATACCGTCTAGACTCTAGAATGGAACATCTACACACTGTCTAGACTCTAGAATGGAACACCTACACACTGTCCAGAATCTAGAATGAATCCCTACACACTGTCTAGCCTGTAGAATGGAACACCTATACACTGTCTAGAATGGAACCCTACACACTGTAGAGACTCTAGAATGAAACACCTACACACTGTCTAGCCTCTATAATGGAACCCAACACACTGTCTAGCCTCTAGAATGGAAAACCTACACACTGTATAGATTCTAGAACGGAACACCTACACACTGTCTAGACTCTAGAATGGAACACCTACACACTGTCTAGACTCTAGAACGGAACACCTACACAATGTCTATACTCTAGAATGGAACTTCTACACAATGTCTAGCCTGTAGAATGGAACACCTATACACTGTCTAGAATGGAACCCTACACACTGTAGAGACTCTATAATGAAACACTTACACACTGTCTAGACTCTAGAATGGAACCCCTACACACTGAACCCCTACAAAATCTATAGACTCTGAAATAGAACACCTACACGCTATCTAGCCTCTAGAATGTAACCCTACACACTGTCTAACCTCTAGAATGGAACAACTACACACTGTCTAGACTCTATAATGGAACGCTACACACTGTCTAGCCTGTAGAATGAAACACCTACACACTGTCTAGACTCTAGAATGGAACCCCTACACACTGTCTAGAATCTTCAATGGAACCCCTGCACACCGTCTAGTCTCTAGAATGGAACGCCTACATACCGTCTAGATTCTTGAATGTAACACCTACACAATGTCTAGACTCTAGAATGAAACACCTACATACCGTCTAGACTCTAGAATGGAACATCTACACACTGTCTAGAATCTAGAATGAATCCCTACACACTGTCTAGCCTGTAGAATGGAACACCTATACACTGTCTAGAATGGAACCCTACACACTGTAGAGACTCTATAATGAAACACCTACACACTGTCTAGACTCTAGAATGGAACCCCTACACACTGTAGAGACTCTAGAATCGAACCCCTACACACTGTCTAGACTCTAGAATGGAACCCCTAAACACTGTATAGACTCTAGAATGGAACACCTTAACACTGTCTAGAATGGAACACCTACACACTGTCTAGAATCTAGAATGTAATAACTACACACTGTCTAGATTCTAGAATGGAACCCCTACACACTGTCTAGACTCTAGAATGGAACACCTACACACTGTCTAGAATCTAGAATGGAACCCTACACACTGTCTAGCCTGTAGAATGGAACACCTTAACACTGTCTAGAATGGAACACCTAAACACTGTCTAGACTCTAGAATGGAACACCTACACACTGTCTAGTCTCTAGAATGGAACCCCTAAACACTGTAGAGACTCTAGAATGGAACACCTTAACACTGTCTAGAATGGAACACCTACACACTGTCTAGACTCTAGAATGTAATAACTACACACTGTCTAGATTCTAGAATGGAACCCCTACACACTGTCTAGAATCTAGAATGGAACCCTACACACTGTCTAGCCTGTAGAATGGAACACCTTAACACTGTCTAGAATGGAACACCTAAACACTGTCTAGACTCTAGAATGGAACACCTACACACTGTCTAGTCTCTAGAATGGAACCCCTAAACACTGTAGAGACTCTAGAATGGAACACCTTAACACTGTCTAGAATGGAAAACCTACACACTGTCTAGACTCTAGAATGTAATAACTACACACTGTCTAGATTCTAGAATGGAACCCCTACACACTGTCTAGACTCTAGAATCAAACCCCTACACACTGTAGAGACTCTATAATGGAACACCTAAACACTGTCTAGAATCTAGAATGGAACACCTACACACTGTCTAGACTCTATAATGGAACCCTACACACTGTCTAGCCTCTAGAATGGAACACCTACATACCGTCTAGACTCTAGAATGGAACCCCTACAAAATCTATAGACTCTAGAATGGAACACCTACACACTGTCTAGACTCTAGAATGGAACCCCTACAAAATCTATAGACTCTAGAATGGAACACCTACACACTGTCTAGACTCTAGAATGGAAAACCTACACACTGTCTAGACTCTATAATGGAACCCTACACACTGTCTAGCCTGTAGAATGGAACACCTATACACTGTCTAGAATCTATAATGGAACCTTTACACGATGTAGAGACTCTATAATGAAACACCTACACACTGTCTACACTCTAGAATGGAACCCCAACACACTGTATAAAATCTATAATGGAACACCTAAACACTGTCTAGAATCTATAATGGAACCCTACACACTGTCTAGCCTCTAGAATGGAACACCTACACACTGTCTAGACTCTAGAACGGAACACCTACACACTGTCTAGCCTGTAGAATGGAACACCTACACACTGTCTAGACTCTAGAACGGAACACCTACACAATGTCTAGACTCTAGAACGGAACACCTACACAATGTCTATACTCTAGAATGGAACCCCTACACACTGTCTAGACTCTAGAATGGAACCCTACACACTGTCTAGCCTGTAGAATGGAACACCTATACACTGTCTAGAATCTATAATGGAACCTCTACACGATGTAGAGACTCTATAATGAAACACCTACACACTGTCTAGACTCTAGAATGGAACCCCTACACACTGTAGAGACTCTATAATGGAACACCTAAACACTGTCTAGATTCTAGAATGGAACCCCTACACACTGTCTAGACTCTAGAATGGAACACCTACACACTGTCTAGAATCTAGAATGGAACCCTACACACTGTCTAGCCTGTAGAATGGAACACCTTAACACTGTCTAGAATGGAACACCTAAACACTGTCTAGACTCTAGAATGGAACACCTACACACTGTCTAGTCTCTAGAATGGAACCCCTAAACACTGTAGAGACTCTAGAATGGAACACCTTAACACTGTCTAGAATGGAACACCTACACACTGTCTAGACTCTAGAATGTAATAACTACACACTGTCTAGATTCTAGAATGGAACCCCTACACACTATCTAGAATCTAGAATGGAACCCTACACACTGTCTAGCCTGTAGAATGGAACACCTTAACACTGTCTAGAATGGAACACCTAAACACTGTCTAGACTCTAGAATGGAACACCTACACACTGTCTAGTCTCTAGAATGGAACCCCTAAACACTGTAGAGACTCTAGAATGGAACACCTTAACACTGTCTAGAATGGAACACCTACACACTGTCTAGACTCTAGAATGTAATAACTACACACTGTCTAGATTCTAGAATGGAACCCCTACACACTATCTAGAATCTAGAGATGGAACCCTACACACTGTCTAGCCTGTAGAGATGGAACACCTTAACACTGTCTAGAATGGAACACCTAAACACTGTCTAGACTCTAGAATGGAACACCTACACACTGTCTAGTCTCTAGAGATGGAACCCCTAAACACTGTAGAGACTCTAGAGATGGAACACCTTAACACTGTCTAGAGATGGAACACCTACACACTGTCTAGACTCTAGAGATGTAATAACTACACACTGTCTAGATTCTAGAATGGAACCCTACACACTGTCTAGACTCTAGAATCGAACCCCTACACACTGTAGAGACTCTATAATGGAACACCTAAACACTGTCTAGAATCTAGAATGGAACACCTACACACTGTCTAGACTCTATAATGGAACCCTACACACTGTCTAGCCTCTAGAATGGAACACCTACATACCGTCTAGACTCTAGAATGGAACCCCTACAAAATCTATAGACTCTAGAATGGAACACCTACACACTGTCTAGACTCTAGAATGGAACCCCTACAAAATCTATAGACTCTAGAATGGAACACCTACACTCTGTCTAGACTCTAGAATGGAAAACCTACACACTGTCTAGACTCTATAATGGAACCCTACACACTGTCTAGCCTGTAGAATGGAACACCTATACACTGTCTAGAATCTATAATGGAACCTCTACACGATGTAGAGACTCTATAATGAAACACCTACACACTGTCTACACTCTAGAATGGAACCCCAACACACTGTATAAAATCTATAATGGAACACCTAAACACTGTCTAGAATCTATAATGGAACCCTACACACTGTCTAGCCTCTAGAATGGAAAACCTACACACTGTCTAGATTCTAGAACGGAACACCTACACACTGTCTAGACTCTAGAATGGAACACCTACACACTGTCTAGACTCTAGTACGGAACACCTACACACTGTCTATCCTGTAGAATGGAACACCTACACACTGTCTAGACTCTAGAACGGAACACCTACACAATGTCTAGACTCTAGAACGGAACACCTACACAATGTCTATACTCTAGAATGGAACCCCTACACACTGTCTAGACTCTAGAATGGAACCCTACACACTGTCTAGCCTGTAGAATGGAACACCTATACACTGTCTAGAATCTATAATGGAACCTCTACACGATGTAGAGACTCTATAATGAAACACCTACACACTGTCTAGACTCTAGAATGGAACCCCTACACACTGTAGAGACTCTATAATGGAACACCTAAACACTGTCTAGACTCTAGAATGGAATTCCTACACACTGTCTAGACTCTATTATGGAACCCTACACACTGTCTAGCCTCTAGAATGGAAAACCTACACACTGTCTAGATTCTAGAACGGAACACCAACACACTGTCTAGACTCTAGAATGGAACCCCTACACACTGTCTATTCTCTAGAATGGAACTTCTACACAATGTCTAGCCTGTAGAATGGAACACCTATACACTTTCTAGAATCTATAATGGAACCTCTACACACTGTAGAGACTCTATAATGAAACACCTACACACTGTCTAGCCTCTAGAATGGAACACCTACATACCTTCTAGACTCTAGAATGGAATACCTACACACTGTCTAGCCTCTAAAATGGAAAACCTACATACTGTCTAGCCTCTAAAATTGAACACCTACACACTGTCTAGACTCTAGAATGGAACACCTACATACCGTCTACACATTCAGTTTTGACGTAACAATGGTTTTACATTCTGTGGGTGTTCGTCTTGTCACAACAGATAAGGAAAACCATGAAAAACCCATGTTGGGAAAAACATTGTCACATGAAATCTCTGTCAGCACATGTACAATGTGTTGGGGAGGTACAGGTCTCTTTCTTTCTTTATAATCAACCACATGTTCTGCCTGGGAGCAGAGAACCAGGAACAATCTTTCAGGGGAGGTTCCTGGGTGGTTGTCCACACCCTTCCTCGGGGATTGTACAGGGGGTTACCAGCCCTGCCTGGTCCAGCCTGGTCCTTCAGTAGAGAGAGTGGAGGGTTTAATTTACTCCAGCTGTAGCCTGTGGCTCATCTCACTCCCAGCTGGGATCTGCAGTGTCCTCTCGTCCACTACACACAAATATACACACACACACACACACACACACAGCAATAACACACACGCTATCCACATGCACACACACACACACACGGATACACGCAGGCACATACACAAGCACACACACTGAGACACTAATGAATACAGAACAGCTGAGCTGTGACTGCAAGCCACACACATACATGTTCTCTCACTTAAACTGTGAAAACATTGAAAACTGTTAAATAGTGTACCAAAACTGTTAATAGTGTACCCAACCTGTGAAAGACAGAAGAGACGACATAACACCACTATGGCTGCTAGGATAGCCAGAAACCCATTCTCATCAGTTCAGCAGTCCAACTGTCTTCCTTAAGATCTGACACCAGATAGATAGCCTGTAATGGTGATCTGACACCAGATAGATAGCCTGTAATGGTGATCTGCCACCAGAAAGGTGATAGCTGTAATGGTGATCTGACACCAAATAGATAGCCTGAAATGGTGATCTGACACCAGGTAGATAGCCTGTTATGGTGATCTGACATCAGATAGATAGCCTGTAATGGTGATCTGACACCAGATAGACAGACTAATGGTGATCTGATACAAGACAGATAGCCAATAACAGTGATCTGACCCCAGATAGATGATAGCATGTAATGGTGATCTGACACCAGATCGGTGAAAGCTGTAATGGTAATCTGACATCAGATAGATAGCCTGTAATGGTCATCTGACACCAGATAGATAGCCTATAATGGTGATCAGACACCAGAACGATGGCCTGTAATGGTGATCTGACTCCAGATAGATGGCCTGTAATGGTGATCTGACACCAGATAGATGGCCTGTAAAGGTGATCTGACACCAGACAGATGGCCTGTAATGGTTATTTGACACCAGATAGATAGCCTGTAATTGTGATCTGACACCAGATAGATAGCCTGTAATGGTGATCTGACACTAGATAGGTGATAGCATGTAATGGTGATCTGACACCAGACAGGTGAAATCCTGTAATGGTGATCTAACACCAGATAGTAGACAGCCTGTAATTGGTGTTCTGACACCAGACAGGTGATAGCCTGTAATGGTGACCTGACATCAGATAGACAGCCTGTAATGCTGATCTGACACCAGATAGACAGCCTGTAATGCTGATCTGACACCAGATAGACAGCCTGTAATGGTGATCTGACACCAGATAGACAGCCTGTAATGGTGATCTGACACCAGTCAGATAGCCTGTAATGTTAATCTGACACCAGATAGTAGATAGCCTGTAATGGTGATCTGACACCAGACAGGTGATAGCCTGTAATGGTGATCTGACATCAGATAGATAGCCTGTAATGGTGATCTGACACCAGATAGACAGACTAATGGTGATCTGATACAAGACAGATAGCCAATAACAGTGATCTGACCCCAGATAGATGATAGCATGTAATGGTGATCTGACACCAGATCGGTGAAAGCTGTAATGGTAATCTGACATCAGATAGATAGCCTGTAATGGTGATCTGACACCAGATAGATAGCCTATAATGGTGATCAGACACCAGAACGATGGCCTGTAATGGTGATCTGACTCCAGATAGATGGCCTGTAATGGTGATCTGACACCAGATAGATGGCCTGTAAAGGTGATCTGACACCAGACAGATGGCCTGTAATGGTTATTTGACACCAGATAGATAGCCTGTAATTGTGATCTGACACCAGATAGATAGCCTGTAATGGTGATCTGACACTAGATAGGTGATAGCATGTAATGGTGATCTGACACCAGACAGGTGAAATCCTGTAATGGTGATCTAACACCAGATAGTAGACAGCCTGTAATTGGTGTTCTGACACCAGACAGGTGATAGCCTGTAATGGTGACCTGACATCAGATAGACAGCCTGTAATGCTGATCTGACACCAGATAGACAGCCTGTAATGCTGATCTGACACCAGATAGACAGCCTGTAATGGTGATCTGACACCAGATAGACAGCCTGTAATGGTGATCTGACACCAGTCAGATAGCCTGTAATGTTAATCTGACACCAGATAGTAGATAGCCTGTAATGGTGATCTGACACCAGACAGGTGATAGCCTGTAATGGTGATCTGACACCAGACAGGTGATAGCCTGTAATGGTGATCTAACACCAGATAGTAGATAGCCTGTAATGGTGATCTGACATCAGACAGATAGCTTGTAATGGTGATTTGACACCAGATAGGTGACAGCCTGTAATTGTGATCTGACACCAGATAGGCGATAGCTGTAATGGTGATCTGACACCAGATAGATAGCCTGTAATGGTGATCTGACACCAGACAGATAGCCTGCAATGTTGATATGACACCAGAGAGTAGGGCGCCTGTAATGGTGATCTGACATCAGACAGATTGCTTGTAATGGTGATTTGACACCAGACCGACAGCCTGTAATGGTGATCTGACACCAGATAGTAAATAGCCTGTAATGGTGATCTGTCACCGGATAGACAGCCTGTAATGGTGATCTTGCACCAGATAGATAGCCTGTAATGGTGATCTGGCACCAGATAGATAGCCTGTAATGGTGATCTGACACCATATTGGTGATAGCCTGTAATGGTGATCTGTCTAAAGACACCTTAGTTATGTGGAGTTTTCAGAATTGTACGGGAAGGTCTGCTCAATCCAAGAGTACAACCAATTTACTACAGCATTACCCCAAAAATGGTGGAGGCAGGTGGCAGCGGGAGGAGGTAGGGAACTGGTCTGTCTGCCCAATATAAAGGATCTAAACTGGCACAGGAATAACAATAGCATAAATAGGAAAGTATAGCAGTTTCATTTGAGGACCAGGATGTTGACAACTGTGCCATACAGATAGCATAATAGTTGGAAAGAGATTTTTGATGTACCGATTTCATGGTACAGGGTGTATCAGTTGATATAACAACTCAAGATTCAAGACTTCGTGCTTTTCAGCTAAAATGATATAGAATTCTTGCCACCAACAAAATGTTGAATATTTGAGGCATAAAATCATCGAAGTTCTGCAGATTTTGTTGTGAGGATACAGAATCAATAGACCATTTATTTTGGTATTGCCCTCATGTAGCCTGTTTCTGGTCTGAGGTTCAGGAATGTTTGAAATTGCATAGCATTGATCTAAAATTTACCCTAGAAATAGTACTGTTAGGAGAACTGGAGAGACCAGCTCAGTCAATTATTAATATACTAATACTCTTGGTAAAAGTATTTATCTTCAACTCGCAATCAGTGGATTTCATTCGATTAGATAGATTGAAATTGTACAGCATAGTTGAAAGATATGTGTTGCGTAGAAATCCAAAGAGGGTGGCCAGCAGAGATAGTTGGGATGGGCTGAGGAAAGCTGAGGGTTGGGATGTGGAATTGGAGACAAGTGGGAGTGGAGTTGCTGTGCGGGAGATAGAATGATGGTCAAAGATAAGTCAAAAATAAAGTCAAAATAAAACATAATGAAAAGTGTGTTTGAATGACACTGAGGGGCAGTGTTTTTACAGCTAATGTCGGTTTGCCTGAGGCTGATGCTGTGCAGGTGTTTGTACACATGCATATACACACACGCTCATTCAAATAAACACACGCTCATTCAAATAAACACATACAAGAACACACACATACATGTAATAGTGCCAGACATGGAACACAGACATATACAGTTGGCATTGCTGTTATGATTTTAGTTGTCCTTGATGTCCTTTGTTTTCTAGTTTAAATTTTTTTGCATTGTTGTTTGCTGTTTTCTTCTGTCTTTCTTTTTTCTCTTTAGTTCATTCTCTTGGTTGTTGGTGCATTAGGGGGTTCTTGGGGGTGAGGAATGGAATGAATTGTATTTTTTATTTTTCTCTTCGGGGGGGGGACGACGACTGTGAGAGGGGTTTCGAATGGTTGAGGGACAGCTATTGGGGAACTGTGGGGGGATCTTGGAGGGTTCGGTGGATGTTGGTGTGGTGTAGTTGTTGTATCTCTGAATGGGAGTCTGGTGGATGACTGGTGTGGTGTAGTTGTTGTATCTCTGAATGGGAGTCTGTTGGATGACTGGTGTGGTGTAGATGTATCTCTGAATGGGAGTCTGTTTTGAATGACTGGTGTGGTGTAGTTGTTGTATCTCTGAATGGGAGTCTGTTGAATGACTGGTGTGGTGTAGTTGTTGTATCTCTGAATGGGAGTCTGTTGAATGACTGGTGTGGTGTAGTTGTTGTATCTCTGAATGGGAGTCTGTTGAATGACTGGTGTAGTGTAGTTGTTGTATCTCTGAATGGGAGTCTGTTGGATGACTGGTGTGGTGTAGTTGTTGTATCTCTGAATGGGAGTCTGGTGGATGACTGGTGTGGTGTAGTTGTATCTCTGAATGGGAGTCTGGTGGATGACTGGTGTGGTGTAGATGTATCTCTGAATGGGAGTCTGTTTTGAATGACTGGTGTGGTGTAGTTGTTGTATCTCTGAATGGGAGTCTGTTGAATGACTGGTGTGGTGTAGTTGTTGTATCTCTGAATGGGAGTCTGTTGAATGACTGGTGTGGTGTAGTTGTTGTATCTCTGAATGGGAGTCTGTTGGATGACTGGTGTAGTGTAGTTGTTGTATCTCTGAATGGGAGTCTGTTGGATGACTGGTGTGGTGTAGTTGTTGTATCTCTGAATGGGAGTCTGTTGGATGACTGGTGTGGTGTAGTTGTTGTATCTCTGAATGGGAGTCTGGTGGATGGCTGGTGTGGTGTAGTTGTTGTATCTCTGAATGGGAGTCTGGTGGATGACTGGTGTGGTGTAGATGTATCTCTGAATGGGAGTCTGTTTTGAATGACTGGTGTGGTGTAGTTGTTGTATCTCTGAATGGGAGTCTGTTGAATGACTGGTGTGGTGTAGTTGTTGTATCTCTGAATGGGAGTCTGTTGGATGACTGGTGTGGTGTAGTTGTTGTATCTCTGAATGTGAGTCTGTTGGATGACTGGTGTGGTGTAGTTGTTGTATCTCTGAATGGGAGTCTGTTGGATGACTGGTGTGGTGTAGTTGTTGAGCAGCATCACTGCAAGTATATTGTATGTTTCAGATGTTCAGTAAAATAATGAAATAGTAATAAATAGAAATATGATGGGAGACACTTGATGTGTGGATCTATCTAAGACCTCATTCCAAATGGGTAATGTCCCAAATGGCAATCTTATTCCCCACAAAGTGCACTACTTTTGACCAGACTACATGTTTCCTGGTCAAAAGTAGTGCACTAAAAAGGGAAAAGAGTGCCATTTGGGACAAAAGATGTCTGTCTGTCTGTGTTCACCTCCCTGCCATCCTGTAGTATTATGAACAGCTGTGAGCGCCACCATGTAATAAAAGTCTAAATTGAGCAGCTGCCGGGGGTTTACAGCATAATGAGATGGTGTGGTAGATTACGACACTCCACTACTCCCAGAAAGAAAAACTGGCACCCTGACAACACTGTACCCCCCTACGGTACAATTACACTTTATACAACAGCTAATAGAATCTCTACACAATATCCAGTATACTAGAGCTAATAGAATCTCTACACAACATCCAGTACACTAGAGCTAATGGAATCTCTACACAACGTCCACTAAACTAGAGCTTATAGAATCTTTACACAATGTCCAGAAAAACTAGAGCTTATAGAATCTTTACACAATGTCCAGTAAACTAGAGCTAATAGAATCATTAAACAACGTCCAGTAAACTAGAGCTAATGGAATCTCTACGCATCGGCCAGTAAACTAGAGTAAATATAATCTCTATACAATGTCCAGTAAACTAGAGCTAATAGAATCTCTATACAACGTCCAGTAAACTAGACAGGGGACCCTCACTGGCGGACCCGGACAGGGGACCCTCACTGGCGGACCCGGACAGGGGACCCTCACTGGCGGACCCGGACAGGGGAAGCACACTGGCGGACCCGGACAGGGGAAGCAGGAACCGGCCATATAGGGCTCGTAACGCGCACTCTGGTGCGGGGAGCAGGAACCGGCCATACTGGGCTCGTAACGCGCACTCTGGTGCGGGGAGCAGGAACCGGCCGTAAAGGGCTCGTAACGCGCACTCTGGTGCGGGGAGCAGGAACCGGCCGTGCTGGGTTTTCCGACGGGCACAGGGATCCTGGAGGCAGCTGAGCTCCTGGTGCTGGATCCACTACACAAACAGGGATCCTGGAGCGTGGAACAGGGACAGGATGTACTGGACCCACAACATGCACAGGAGACCTGATGCGTATAGCCGACACCCCTCTCCCAGGTTGTTCACTCATCCTGGCTTCACCGATGAGGGGAGATGGAATGTCGTGCACCGGGCTGTGTACGTGGACAGGAGACACCGCACGCAGAGCCGGCACAGGATATTTCGATCCCAACAGGCGCACTGGAGACCTGACGCAGAGCCTGCACCACTCCTCCAGGCTGCACACTCACCCTAGCCCGACAGATGAGTGGCGCTGGAATTTTGCGCACCGGCCTATGCATGCGCACTGGAGATACCGTGCGCACAACAGCATAGCACGGTGTCTGCTCAGTACGACGCACCCTCCAACGCTCCCTCCAAAGAGCACGAGGAGTTGGCTCAGGAGTCCCTCCTGAACCGGCCAACCTCCTCGTGTGCCCCCCCAAAAAAGTTTTTGGGGGCTGCCTTTCGGGCTTCCGTGCCAGGCGAGTTCCAATGAACTTTTCCCTCTCCGGATCCCATGCTCCGTATAGCCTCTCATACCTGCGCCGCTCCGCCACCGCTGCTTCCAGCTACTCTCTTGGCCGACAATACTCTCCAGGCTGGGCCCAGGGTCCGTCCCTAAATAATTCCTCCTCCAGGGTCCAGTACTCCCGGGTCTCTCGCTGCTTGGTCTTCTTATGGTGGGAAATTCTGTCACGATCTTCATAACGGACAGACCAAGGCGCAGCGAGGCATCCAGTATACATCTTTATTAAATCAACGTAACTGGGACAAAAACAACAAAATGAACGACGATCGTAGTGTGGAACATAACATGTCTAACAAAGCTATGACCAAACAATAACCCACAAACCCAAAGTGAAAACTACAAACATATATATGGTTCCCAATTAGAGACAACACACAACGTCCAGTAAACTATCGCTAATTGAATCTCTACGCAACGGCCAATAAACTAGAGCTAATAGAATCTCTATACAACGTCCAGTAAACTAGAGCTAATAGAATCTCTATACAACATCCAGTAAACTAGAGCTAAAAGAGTCTTTACACATTGTCCAGTAAACTAGAGCTAATAGAATCTCTATACAACATCCAGAAAACTAGAGCTAATAGAATCTCTATACAACATCCAGTAAACTAGAGCTAAAAGAGTCTTTACACATTGTCCAGTAAACTAGAGCTAATAGAATCTCTATACAACGTCCAGTAAACTAGAGCTAATAGAATCTCTATACAACATCCAGTAAACTAGAGCTAAAAGAGTCTTTACACATTGTCCAGTAAACTAGAGCTAATAGAATCTCTATACAACATCCAGAAAACTAGAGCTAATAGAATCTCTATACAACATCAAGAAAACTAGAGCTAATAGAATCTCTATACAACATCCAGTAAACTAGAGCTAATAGAATCTGTACACAACGTCCACTAAACTAGAGCTTATAGAATCTTTACACAATGTCCAGTAAACTAGAGCTAATAGAATCATTAAACAACGTCCAGTAAACTAGAGCTAATGGAATCTCTACGCATCGGCCAGTAAACTAGAGCAAATATAATCTCTATACAATGTCCAGTAAACTAGAGCTAATAGAATCTCTATACAACGTCCAGTAAACTAGAGCTAATAGGATCTTTACACAACGTCCAGTAAACTAGAGCAAAAAGAATCTCTATACAACGTCCAGTAAACTAGAGCTAATAGAATCTCTACGCAATGGCCAGTAAACTAGAGCAAATAAAATCTCTATACCACGTCCAGTAAACTAGAGCTAATAGAATCTCTACACAACGTCCGGTAAACTAGAGCTAATAGAATCTCTACACAACGTCCAGTAAACTAGAGCTAATAGAATCTCTATACAACATCCAGAAAACTAGAGCTAATAGAATCTCTATACAACATCAAGAAAACTAGAGCTAATAGAATCTCTATACAACATCCAGTAAACTATAGCTAATAGAATCTGTACACAACGTCCACTAAACTAGAGCTTATAGAATCTTTACACAATGTCCAGTAAACTAGAGCTTATAGAATCTCTACGCAACGGCCAAAAAACTAGAGAAAATAGAATCTCTATACAACGTCCAGTAAACTAGAGCTAATTGAATGTCTATACAACGTCCAGTAAACTAGAGCTAATATAATCTCTATACAACGTCCAGTGAACTAGAGCTAATAGAATCTTTACACAACGTCCAGTAAACTATCGCTAATGGAATCTCTACGCATCGGCCAGTAAACTAGAGCAAATATAATCTCTATACAATGTCCAGTAAACTAGAGCTAATAGAATCTCTATACAACGTCCAGTAAACTAGAGCTAATAGGATCTTTACACAACGTCCAGTAAACTAGAGCAAATAGAATCTCTATAAAACGTCCAGTAAACTAGAGCTAATAGAATCTCTACGCAATGGCCAGTAAACTAGAGCAAATAAAATCTCTATACCACGTCCAGTAAACTAGAGCTAATAGAATCTCTACACAACGTCCGGTAAACTAGAGCTAATAGAATCTCTACACAACGTCCAGTAATCTAGAGTGAATAGAATCTCTATACAACGTCCAGTAAACTATCGCTAATGGAATCTCTACGCAACGGCCTGTAAACTAGAGCTAATAGAATCTCTATACAACGTCCAGTAAACTAGAGCTAATAGAATCTCTACACAACATCCAGTAAACTAGAGCCAATAGAATCTCTATACAACGTCCAGTAAACTATCGCTAATGGAATCTCTACGCAACGACCAGTAAACAAGAGCAAATAGAATCTCTATACAACGTCCAGTGAATCTCTATACAACGTCCAGTAAAATAGAGCTAATAGAATCTTTACACAACGTCCAGTAAACTATCGCTAATGGAATGTCTACGCAACGGCCAGTAAACTAGAGCAAATATAATCTCTATACAACGGCCAGTAAACTAGAGCAAATATAATTTCTATACAACGTCCAGTAAACTAGAGCTAATAGAATCTCAATACAACATTCAGTAAACTAGAGCTAATAGAATCTTTACACAACGTCCAGTAAACTATCGCTACTGGAATCTCTACGCAATGGCCAGTAAACTAGAGCAAATAGAATCTTTGCACAACATCCAGTAAACTAGAGCAAATAGAATCTCTACACAACATCCAGTAAAATAGAGCAAATAGAATCTCTATACAACAACCAGTAAACTAGAGCTAATGGAATCTCTATAAAACGTCCAGTAAACTAGAGCTAATAGAATCTCTATACAACATCCAGTAAGCTAGAGTTAATAGAGGCTTTACACATTGTCCAGTAAAATAGAGCTAATAGAATCTCTACACAACATCCAGGTAAACTCTCGCTAATGGAATCTCTACGCAACGGCCAGTAAACTAGAGCAAATAGAATCTCTATACAACATCCAGTGATCTAGAGCTAATAGAATCTTTACACAACGTCCAGTAAACTAGAGCTAATAGGATCTTTACACAAAGTCCGGAAAACTAGAGCAAATAGAATCTCTATACAACGTCCAGTAAACTAGAGCTAATTGAATGTCTATACAACGTCCAGTAAACTAGAGCTAATAGAATCCCTATACAACGTCCAGTAAACTAGAGCTAATAGAATCTTTACACAACGTCCAGTAAACTAGAGCTAATGGAATCTCTACGCAACGGCCAGTAAACTAGAGCAAATAGAATCTCTACACAACGTCCAGTAAACTAGAGCTAATAGAATCTCTATACAACGTCCAGTAAACTAGAGCTAATAGAATCTCTATACCACGTCCAGTAAACTAGAGCTAATAAAATCTCTATACAACATCCAGTAAACTAGAGATAATGGAATCTGTACACAACGTCCAGTAAACGAGAGCTAATAGAATCTATACACAACGTCCAGTAAACTAGAGCTAATAGAATCTCTACACAACATCCAGAAAACAAGAGCTAATAGAATCTCTATACAACATCCAGTAAACTAGAGCTAATAGAATCTCTACACAACGTCCAGTAAACTAGAGCTAATAGAATCTCTATACATTGTCCAGTAAACTAGAGCTAATAGAATATCTATACAACGTCCAGTAAACTTGAGCTAATTGAATGTCTATACAACGTCCAGTAAACTAGAGCTAATAGAATCCTATACAACGTCAGGTAAACTAGAGCTAAAATAATCTTTACACAACGTCCAGTAAACTATCGCTAATGGAATCTCTACGCAACGGCCAGTAAACTACAGCAAATAGAATCTCTATACAACGTCCAGTAAACTAGAGCTAAAAGAATCATTACACAACTTCCAGTAAACTATCGCTAATGGAATCTCTACGCAACGGCCAATAAACTAGAGCAAATATAATCTCTATACAACGTCCAGTAAACTAGAGCTAATAAAATCTCTATACAACATCCAGTAAACTAGAGCTAATAGAATCTGTACACAACGTCCAGTAAACTAGAGCTAATAGAATCTTTACACAACGTCCAGTAAACTAGAGCTAATAGAATCTCTACACAACATCCAGAAAACAAGAGCTAATAGAATCTCTATACAACATCCAGTAAACTAGAGCTAATAGAATCTCTACACAACGTCCAGTAAACTAGAGCTAATAGAATCTCTATACATTGTCCAGTAAACTAGAGCTAATAGAATATCTATACAACGTCCAGTAAACTTGAGCTAATTGAATGTCTATACAACGTCCAGTAAACTAGAGCTAATAGAATCCCTATACAACGTCAGGTAAACTAGAGCTAAAATAATCTTTACACAACGTCCAGTAAACTATCGCTAATGGAATCTCTACGCAACGGCCAGTAAACTACAGCAAATAGAATCTCTATACAACGTCCAGTAAACTAGAGCTAAAAGAATCATTACACAACTTCCAGTAAACTATCGCTAATGGAATCTCTACGCAACGGCCAATAAACTAGAGCAAATATAATCTCTATACAACGTCCAGTAAACTAGAGCTAATAAAATCTCTATACAACATCCAGTAAAATAGAGCTAATAGAATCTGTACACAACGTCCAGTAAACTAGAGCTAATAGAATCTTTACACAACGTCCAGTAAACTATCTCTAATGGAATCTCTACGCAACGGCCAGTAAACTATAGCAAATATAATCTCTATACAACGTCCAGAAAAATAGAGCTAATAAAATCTCTATACAACATCCAGTAAACTAGAGCTAATAGAATCTGTACACAACGTCCAGTAAACTAGAGCTAATAGAATCTTTACACAACGTCCAGTAAACTATCGCTAATGGAATCTCTACGCAACGGCCAGTAAACTAGAGCAAATAGAATTTCTATACAACGTCCAGTGAACTAGAGCTAATAGAATCTTTACACAACGTCCAGTAAACTATCGCTAATGGAATCTCTTACCAACGGCCAGTAAACAATAGCTAATAAAATCTCTATACAACATCCAGTAAACTAGAGCTAATAGAATCTCTATACAACGTCCAGTAAACTAGAGCTAATAGAATCTTTACACAACGTCCAGTAAACTAGAGCTAACGGAATCTCTATGCAACGGCCAGTAAACTAGAGCTAATAGAATCTATACACAACGTCCAGTAAACTAGAGCTAATAAAATCTCTATACAACATCCAGTAAACTAGAGCTAGTAGAATCTGTACACAACGTCCAGTAAACTAGAGCTAATAGAATCTTTACACAACGTCCAGTAAACTATCGCTAATGGAATCTCTACGCAACGGCCAGAAAACTAGAGCAAATGGAATCTCTATACAACGTCCAGTGAACTAGAGCTAATAGAATCTTTACACAACGTCCAGTAAACTAGAGCTAATGGAATCTCTACGCAACGGCCAGTAAACTAGAGCTAATAGAATCTCTATACAACGTCCAGTGAACTAGAGCTAATAGAATCTTTACACAACGTCCAGTAAACTAGAGCTAATGGAATCTCTACGCAACGGCCAGTAAACTAGAGCAAATATAATCTCTATACAACGTCCAGTAAACTAGAGCTAATAGAATCTCTACACAACGTCCAGTAAACTAGAGCTAATAGAATCTCTATACAACGTCCAGTAAACTAGAGCTAATAGAATATCTATACAAAATCCAGTAAACTAGAGCTAATAGAATCTTTACACAATGTCCAGTAAACTAGAGCTAATTGAATCATTACACAATGTCAAGTAAACTAGAGCTAATAGGATCTTTACACAACGTCTAGTAAACTAGAGCAAATAGAATCTCTATACAACGTCCATTAAACTATTGCTAATGGAATCTCTACGCAACGGCCAGTAAAATAGAGCAAATAGAATCTCTATACAACGTCCAGTAAACTAGAGCTAAAAGAATCTTTACACAACGTCCAGTAAACTATCTCTAATGGAATCTCTACGCAACGGCCAGTAAACTAGAGCAAACATAATCTCTATACAACGTCCAGTAAACTAGAGCTAATAAAATCTCTATAAAACATCCAGTAAACTAGAGCTAATAGAATCTGTACGCAACGTCCAGTAAACTAGAGCTAATAGAATCTTTACACAACGTCCAGTAAACTATCGCTAATGGAATCTCTACGCAACGGCCACTAAACTAGGGCAAATATAATCTCTATTTAACGTCCAGTAAACTAGAGCTAATAAAATCTCTATACAACATCCAGTAAACTTGAGCTAATAGAATCTGTACACAACGTCCAGTAAACTAGAGCTAATAGAATCTTTACACAACGTCCAGTGAACTAGAGCTAATAGAATCTTTACACAACGGCCAGTAAACTAGAGCAAATACAATCTCTATACAACGTCCAGTGAACTAGAGCTAATAGAATCTCTATACAACGTCCAGTAAACTAGAGCTAATAGAATATTTATACAACGTCCAGAAAACTGTCGCTATTGGAATCTCTACGCAATGGCCAGTAAACTAGAGCAAATAGAATCTTTGCACAACATCTAGTAAACTAGAGCAAATATAATCTCTACACAACATCCAGTAAAATAGAGCAAATAGAATCTCTATACAACAACCAGTAAACTAGAGCTAATGGAATCTCTATACAACGTCCAGTAAACTAGAGCTAATAGAATCTCTATACAACATCCAGTAAGCTAGAGCTAATAGAGGCTTTACAAATTGTCCAGTAAACTAGAGCTAATGGAATCTCTATACAACGTCCAGTAAACTAGAGCTAATAGAATCTCTATACAACATCCAGTAAGCTAGAGCTAATAGAGGCTTTACAAATTGTCCAGTAAACTAGAGCTAATGGAATCTCTATACAACGTCCAGTAAACTAGAGCTAATAGAATCTCTATACAACATCCAGTAAGCTAGAGCTAATAGAATCTTTACACAACGTCCAGTAAACTAGAGCTAATAGGATCTTTACACAAAGTCCAGAAAACTAGAGCAAATAGAATCTCTATACAACGTCCAGAAAACTAGAGCTAATTGAATGTCTATACAACGTCCAGTAAACTAGAGCTAATAGAATCTCTATACAACGTCCAGTAAACTAGAGCTAATAGAATCTTTACACAACGTCCAGTAAACTAGAGCTAATGGAATCTCTACGCAACGCCCAGTAAACTAGAGCAAATAGAATCTCTACACAACGTCCAGTAAACTATAGATAATAGAATCTCTATACAACGTCCAGTAAACTAGAGCTAATAAAATCTCTATACAACATCCAGTAAACTAGAGATAATGGAATCTGTACACAACGTCCAGTAAACGAGAGCTAATAGAATCTATACACAACGTCCAGTAAACGAGAGCTAATAGAATCTCTACACATCATCCAGAAAACAAGAGCTAATAGATTCTCTATACAACATTCAGTAAACTAGAGCTAATAGAATCTGTACACAACGTCCAGTAAAATAGAGCTAATAGAATCTTTACACAACGTCCAGTAAACTATCGCTAATGGAATCTCTACGCAACGGCCAGTAAACTAGAGCAAATAGAATCTCTATACAACGTCCAGTAAACTAGAGCTAAAAGAATCTTTACACAACGTTCAGTAAACTATCTCTAATGGAATCTCTACGCAACGGCCAGTAAACTAGAGCAAATATAATCTCTATACAACGTCCAGAAAAATAGAGCTAATAAAATCTCTATACAACATCCAGTAAACTAGAGCTAATAGAATCTATACACAACGTCCAGTAAACTAGAGGTAATAGAATCTTTACACAACGTCCAGTAAACTAGAGCAAATATAATCTCTATACATTGTCCAGTAAACTAGAGCAAATATAATCTCTATACAACGTCCAGAAAAATAGAGCTAATAAAATCTCTATACAACATCCAGTAAACTAGAGCTAATAGAATCTGTACACAACGTCCAGTAAACTAGAGGTAATAGAATCTTTACACACCGTCCAGTAAACTAGAGCAAATATAATCTCTATACATTGTCCAGTAAACTAGAGCTAATAAAATCTCTATACAACATCCAGTAAACTAGAGCTAATAGAATCTGTACACAACGTCCAGTGAACTAGAGCTAATAGAATCTTTACACAACGTCCAGTAAACTTTCGCTAATGGAATCTCTACGCATCGGCCAGTAAACTAGAGCAAATAGAATCTCTATACAACGTCCAGTAAACTAGAGCTAAAAGAATCTTTACACAACTTCCAGTAAACTATCGCTAATGGAATCTCTACGCAACAGCCAGTAAACTAGAGCAAATATAATCTCTATACAACGTCCAGTAAACTAGAGCTAATAAAATCTCTATACAACATCCAGTAAACTAGAGCTAATAGAATCTGTACACAACGTCCAGTAAACTAGAGCAAATAGAATCTCTACACAACGTCCAGTAAACTATAGATAATAGAATCTCTATACAACGTCCAGTAAACTAGAGCTAATAAAATCTCTATACAACATCCAGTAAACTAGAGATAATGGAATCTGTACACAACGTCCAGTAAACGAGAGCTAATAGAATCTATACACAACGTCCAGTAAACGAGAGCTAATAGAATCTCTACACATCATCCAGAAAACAAGAGCTAATAGATTCTCTATACAACATTCAGTAAACTAGAGCTAATAGAATCTGTACACAACGTCCAGTAAACTAGAGCTAATATAATCTCTATACAACGTCCAGTAAACTATCGCTAATAGAATCTCTACGCAACGGCCAGTAAACTAGAGCAAATAGAATCTCTATACAACGTCCAGAAAAATAGAGCTAATAAAATCTCTATACAACATCCAGTAAACTAGAGCTAATAGAATCTGTACACAACGTCCAGTAAACTAGAGCTAAAAGAATCTTTACACAACTTCCAGTAAACTATCGCTAATGGAATCTCTACGCAACAGCCAGTAAACTAGAGCAAATATAATCTCTATACAACGTCCAGTAAACTAGAGCTAATAAAATCTCTATACAACATCCAGTAAACTAGAGCTAATAGAATCTGTACACAACGTCCAGTAAACTAGAGCTAATAGAATCTTTACACAACGTCCAGTAAACTATCGCTAATGGAATCTCTACGCAACGGCCAGTAAACTAGAGCAAATAGAATTTCTATACAACGTCCAGTGAACTAGAGCTAATAGAATCTTTACACAACGTCCAGTAAACTATCGCTAATGGAATCTCTTACCAACGGCCAGCAACCTAGAGTAAATATAATCTATATACAATATCCAGTAAACTGGAATTAATAGAATCTCTATACAACATCCAGTAAACTAGAGCTAATAGAATCTGTACACAACGTCGAGTAAACTAGAGCTAATAGAATCTTTACACAACGTCCAGTAAACTATCGCTAATGGAATCTCTATACAACGTCCAGTAAACTAGAGCTAATAAAATCTCTATACAACATCCAGTAAACTAGAGCTAATAGAATCTGTACACAACGTCCAGTAAACTAGAGCTAAAAGAATCTTTACACAACGTCTGGTAAACTAGAGCAAATAGAATCTCTATACAACATCCAGTAAACTAGAGCTAATTGAATGTCTATACAACGTCCAGTAAACTAGAGCTAATAGAATCTCTATACAACGTCCAGTAAACTAGAGGTATTAGAATCTTTACACAACGTCCAGTAAACTAGAGCTAATGGAATCTCTACGCAACGGCCAGTAAACTAGAGCAAATAGAATCTCTATACAACGTCCAGTGAACTAGAGCTAATAGAATCTTTACACAACGTCCAGTAAACTATCGCTAATGGAATCTCTACGCATTGGCCAGCAACCTAGAGTAAATATAATCTATATACAATATCCAGTAAACTGGAATTAATAGAATCTCTATACAATGTCCAGTAAACTAGAGCTAAAAGAATATTTACACAACGTCCAGTAAACTATCGCTAATGGAATCTCTACGCAACGGCCAGTAAACTAGAGCAAATATAATCTCTATACAACGTCCAGTAAACTAGAGCTAATAAAATCTCTATACAACATCCAGTAAACTAGAGCTAATAGAATCTGTACACAACGTCCAGTAAACTAGAGCTAAAAGAATCTTTACACAACGTCCAGTAAACTATCTATAATGGAATCTCTACGCAACGGCCAGTAAACTAGAGCAAATATAATCTCTATACAACGTCCAGTAAACTAGAGCTAATAAAATCTCTATACAACATCCAGTAAACTAGAGCTAATAGAATCTGTACACAACGTCCAGTAAACTAGAGCTAATAGAATCTTTACACAACGTCCAGTAAACTATCGCTAATGGAATCTCTACGCAACGGCCAGTAAACTAGAGCAAATATAATCTCTATGCAACGTCCAGTAAACTAGAGCTAATAAAATCTCTATACAACATCCAGTAAACTAGAGCTAGTAGAATCTGTACACAACGTCCAGTAAACTAGAGCTAATAGAATCTTTACACAACGTCCAGTAAACTATCGCTAATGGAATCTCTACGCAACGGCCAGTAAACTAGAGCAAATAGAATCTCTATACAACGTCCAGTGAACTAGAGCTAATAGAATCTTTACACAACGTCCAGTAAACTAGAACTAATGGAATCTCTACGCAACGGCCAGTAAACTAGAGCAAATAGAATCTCTATACAACGTCCAGTGAACTAGAGCTAATAGAATCTTTGCACAACGTCCAGTAAACTAGAGCTAATGGAATCTCTACGCAACGGCCAGTAAACTAGAGCAAATAGAATCTCTATACAACGTCCAGTAAACTAGAGCTAATAGAATCTCTACACAACGTCCAGTAAACTAGAGCTAATAGAATCTCTATACAACGTCCAGTAAACTAGAGCTAATAGAATATCTATACAACATCCAGTAAACTAGAGCTAATAGAATCTTTACACAATGTCCAGTAAACTAGAGCTAATAGAATCTTTACACAATGTCCAGTAAACTAGAGCTAATAGGATCTTTACACAACGTCTAGTAAACTAGAGCAAATAGAATCTCTATACAACGTCCATTAAACTATTGCTAATGGAATCTCTACGCAACGGCCAGTAAACTAGAGCAAACATAATCTCTATACAACGTCCAGTAAACTAGAGCTAATAAAATCTCTATAAAACATCCAGTAAACTAGAGCTAATGGAATCTCTACGCAACGGCCAGTAAACTAGAGCAAATATAATCTCTATACAACGTCCAGTAAACTAGAGCTAATAGAATCTCTACACAACATCCAGTAAACTAGAGCTAATAGAATCTCTATACAACGTCCAGTAAACTAGCGCTAATAGAATATCTATACAACATCCAGTAAACTAGAGCTAATATAATCTTTACACAATGTCCAGTAAACTAGAGCTAATAGAATCTTTACACAACGTCCAGTAAACTAGAGCTAATAGAATCTTTACACAACGTCTAGTAAACTATCGCTAATGGAATCTCTACGTAACGGCCAGTAAACTAGAGCAAATAGAATCTCTATACAACGTCCAGTGAACTAGAGCTAATAGAATCTTTACACAACGTCCAGTAAACTAGAGCTAATGGAATCTCTACGCAACGGCCAGTAAACTAGAGCAAATATAATCTCTATACAACGTCCAGTAAACTAGAACTAATAGAATCTCTACACAACGTCCCAGTAAACTAGAGCTAATAGAATCTCTATACAACGTCCAGTAAACTAGAGCTAATAGAATATCTATACAACATCCAGTAAACTAGAGCTAATAGAATCTTTACACAATGTCCAGTAAACTAGAGCTAATAGGATCTTTACACAACGTCTAGTAAACTAGAGCAAATAGAATCTCTATACAACGTCCATTAAACTATTGCTAATGGAATCTCTACGCAACGGCCAGTAAACTAGAGCAAATATAATCTCTATACAACGTCCAGTAAACTAGAGCTAATAAAATCTCTATACAACATCCAGTAAACTAGAGCTAAGAGAATCTGTACACAACGTCCAGTAAACTAGAGCTAATGGAATCTCTACGCAACGGCCAGTAAACTAGAGCTAATAAAATCTCTATACAACATCCAGTAAACTAGAGCTAGTAGAATCTGTACACAACGTCCAGTAAACTAGAGCTAATAGAATCTTTACACAACGTCCAGTAAACTATCGCTAATGGAATCTCTACGCAACGGCCAGTAAACTAGAGCAAATAGAATCTCTATACAACGTCCAGTGAACTAGAGCTAATAGAATCTTTACACAACGTTCAGTAAACTAGAGCTAATGGAATCTCTACGCAACGGCCAGTAAACTAGAGCAAATAGAATCTCTATACAACGTCCAGTGAACTAGAGCTAATAGAATCTTTACACAACGTCCAGTAAACTAGAGCTAATGGAATCTTTACACAACGTCCAGTAAACTATCGCTAATGGAATCTCTACGCAACGGCCAGTAAACTAGAGCAAATAGAATCTCTATACAACGTCCAGTGAACTAGAGCTAATAGAATCTTTGCACAACGTCCAGTAAACTAGAGCTAATGGAATCTCTACGCAACGGCCAGTAAACTAGAGCAAATATAATCTCTATACAACGTCCAGTAAACTAGAGCTAATAGAATCTCTACACAACGTCCAGTAAACTAGAGCTAATAGAATCTCTATACAACGTCCAGTAAACTAGAGCTAATAGAATATCTATACAACATCCAGTAAACTAGAGCTAATAGAATCTTTACACAATGTCCAGTAAACTAGAGCTAATAGAATCTTTACACAATGTCCAGTAAACTAGAGCTAATAGGATCTTTTACACAACGTCTAGTAAACTAGAGCAAATAGAATCTCTATACAACGCCCATTAAACTATTGCTAATGGAATCTCTACGCAACGGCCAGTAAACTAGAGCAAACATAATCTCTATACAACGTCCAGTAAACTAGAGCTAATAAAATCTCTATAAAACATCCAGTAAACTAGAGCTAATGGAATCTCTACGCAACGGCCAGTAAACTAGAGCAAATATAATCTCTATACAACGTCCAGTAAACTAGAGCTAATAGAATCTCTACACAACATCCAGTAAACTAGAGCTAATAGAATCTCTATACAACGTCCAGTAAACTAGCGCTAATAGAATATCTATACAACATCCAGTAAACTAGAGCTAATATAATCTTTACACAATGTCCAGTAAACTAGAGCTAATAGAATCTTTACACAACGTCCAGTAAACTAGAGCTAATAGAATCTTTACACAACGTCTAGTAAACTATCGCTAATGGAATCTCTACGTAACGGCCAGTAAACTAGAGCAAATAGAATCTCTATACAACGTCCAGTGAACTAGAGCTAATAGAATCTTTACACAACGTCCAGTAAACTAGAGCTAATGGAATCTCTACGCAACGGCCAGTAAACTAGAGCAAATATAATCTCTATACAACGTCCAGTAAACTAGAACTAATAGAATCTCTACACAACGTCCAGTAAACTAGAGCTAATAGAATCTCTATACAACGTCCAGTAAACTAGAGCTAATAGAATATCTATACAACATCCAGTAAACTAGAGCTAATAGAATCTTTACACAATGTCCAGTAAACTAGAGCTAATAGGATCTTTACACAACGTCTAGTAAACTAGAGCAAATAGAATCTCTATACAACGTCCATTAAACTATTGCTAATGGAATCTCTACGCAACGGCCAGTAAACTAGAGCAAATATAATCTCTATACAACGTCCAGTAAACTAGAGCTAATAAAATCTCTATACAACATCCAGTAAACTAGAGCTAAGATAATCTGTACACAACGTCCAGTAAACTAGAGCTAATGGAATCTCTACGCAACGGCCAGTAAACTAGAGCAAATATAATCTCTATGCAACGTCCAGTAAACTAGAGCTAATAAAATCTCTATACAACATCCAGTAAACTAGAGCTAGTAGAATCTGTACACAACGTCCAGTAAACTAGAGCTAATAGAATCTTTACACAACGTCCAGTAAACTATCGCTAATGGAATCTCTACGCAACGGCCAGTAAACTAGAGCAAATAGAATCTCTATACAACGTCCAGTGAACTAGAGCTAATAGAATCTTTACACAACGTTCAGTAAACTAGAGCTAATGGAATCTCTACGCAACGGCCAGTAAACTAGAGCAAATAGAATCTCTATACAACGTCCAGTGAACTAGAGCTAATAGAATCTTTACACAACGTCCAGTAAACTAGAGCTAATGGAATCTCTACGCAACGGCCAGTAAACTAGAGCAAATATAATCTCTATACAACGTCCAGTAAACTAGAGCTAATAGAATCTCTACACAACGTCCAGTAAACTAGAGCTAATAGAATCTCTATACAACGTCCAGTAAACTAGAGCTAATAGAATATCTATACAACATCCAGTAAACTAGAGCTAATGGAATCTTTACACAACGTCTAGTAAACTAGAGCAAATAGAATCTCTTTACAACGTCCATTAAACTATCGCTAATGGAATCTCTACGCAATGGCCAGTAAACTAGAGCAAATATAATCTCTATACAATGTCCAGTAAACTAGAACTTGTAGAATCTCTATACAACATCCAGTAAACTAGAGCTAATAGAATCTTTACACATTGTCCAGTAAACTAGAGCTAATAGAATCTCTACACAACATCCAGTAAACTAGAGCTAATAGAATCTCTACACAACATCCAGTAAACTAGAGCTAATAGAATCTCTATACAACATCCAGTAAACTAGAGCTAATTTAACTGCCTTGTTCAGGGGCAGAGCAGCATATTTTTACATTCTTAGCTCAGGGATTTGATCCAGCAACCTTTCATTTGCAAGTCCAATGCTCTAAACACTAGGCTATCTGCAGCCCCGGAGGTATCCTAGTGGTTAGAGCATTTGAAAAAGACGAAATTACGTTGTGGACATTGTGTAGAGATTCTATTAGCTCTAGTTTACTGGATGTTGTGTAGAGATTCTATTAGATCTAAGTTAATGGCCGTTGTGTAGTGATTCTATTAGTTCTAGTTTACTGGATGTTGTGTAGAGATTCTATTACCTCTTGTTTACTCTCCCTCCCTCCCTCCACACCCTTCAGCCGGTGGTGAAGAAGGCCCAGTACATCACTGAGACCGTGGTCCAATAAATCCAGGACATATACTTGAAACAGTGCCTGAGGAAAGCCCATAGCATCACCAAGGACCCCACACACCCCATCCATGAGCTGGTCACTCCCTGACCGTTGGGCAGACAGTATCGGAGCATGATGTCTGATACCAATAGGCTCAGAGACAGTGTACAAGCCATCAGACTGCTGAACACTTGAACTGAACTGACCACCTGCACTGATTCTCCACATCTTAGAACACATGCACTCACTAACTCACTCACACAAATACATACACACATCCACATACACACACTCATTTACTCTCATGCTACACACACATCACAACTGCTGATACCAGACTCGTATTATGATTGATCAATACTGCTCAATTTAAACACTTGCCCAATCCCTCCTTCCCCAAAAACATGTGTAAATATTGGACTATAAATTGTGCCTTCCTTTATTATACTGATGCTAAAATGTTTATTCTCTTCTACTGAGCCATTTTCTTTATGTTCATATTCTTATCTTGTACTATTTCTTATTGTTGTTCCATTGTCCAGAAGGAATCAGCAAATAAGCATTTCGTTGGACGGTATATACCATGTGTATCCCATACAGTCGTGGCCAAAAGTTTTGAGAATGACACAAATATTAATTTCCACCAAGTTTGCTGTTTCAGTGTCTTCAGATATTTTTGTCAGATGTTACTATGGAATACTGAAGTATAAATATAAGCATTTCATAAGTGTCAAAGGCTTTTATTGACAATTACATGAAGTTGATGCAAAGAGTCAATATTTGCAGTGTTGACCCTTTTTTTTCAAGACCTCTGCAATCCGCCCTGGCATGCTCTCAATTAACTTCTGGGCCACATCCTGACTGATGGCAGCCCATTCTTGCATAATCAATGCTTGGAGCTTGTCAGAATTTGTGGGGTTTTGTTTGTCTGCCCGCCTCTTGAGGATTGACCACAAGTTCTCAATGGGATTAAGGTCTGGGGAGCTTCCTGACCATGGACCTAAAATATCGAAGTTTTGTTCCCCGAGCCACTTAGTTATCACTTTTGCCTTATGGCAAGGTGCTCCATCATGCTGGAAAAGGCATTGTTCGTCACCAAACTGATACTGGATGGTTGGGAGAAGTTGCTCTCGGAGGATATGTTGGTACCATTCTTTATTCATGGCTGTGTTCTTAGGCAAAATTGTGAGTGAGCCCACTCCCTTGGCTGAGAAGCAACCCCACACATGAATGGTCTCAGGGTGCTTTAGTGGTGGCATGACACAGGACTAATGGTAGCGCTCACCTTGTCTTCTCCGGACAAGCTTTTTTCCGGATGCCCCAAACAATCGGAAAGGGGATTCATCAGAGAAAATGACTTTACCCCAGTCCTCAGCAGTCCAATCCCTGTACCTTTTGCAGAATGTCAGTCTGTCCCTGATGTTTTTCCTGGAGAGAAGGGCTTCTTTGCTGCCCTTCTTGACACCAGGCCATCCTCCAAAAGTCTTTGCCTCACTGTGCATGCAGATGCACTCACACCTGCCTGCTGCCATTCCTGAGCAAGCTCTGTACTGGTGGTGCCCTGATCCCACAGCTGAATAAACTTTAGGAGACGGTCCTGGCGCTTGCTGGACTTTCTTGGGCGCCCCTGAAGCCTTCTTCACAACAATTGAACTGCTCTCCTTGAAGTTCTTGATGATCCGATAAATTGTTGATTTAGGTGCAATCTTACTGGCAGCAATATCCTTGCCTGTGAAGCCCTTTTTTTGCAAAGCAATGATGACGACACGTGTTTCCTTGCAGGTAACCATGGATGACAGAGGAAGAACAATGATTCCAAGCACCACCCTCTTTTTGAAGCTTCCAGTCTGTTATTCAAACTCAATCAGCATGACAGAGTGATCTCCAGCCTTGTCCTCATCAACACTCACACCTGTGTTAACGAGAGAATCACTGTTATGATGTCAGCTAGCCCTTTTGTGGCAGGGCTGAAATGCAGTGGAAAGGTTTTTGGGGGGATTCAGTTCATTTGCATGGCAAAGAGGGACTTTGCAATTAATTGCAATTCATCTGATCACTCTTCATGACATTCTGGAGTATATGCAAATTGCCATCATACAAACTGAGGCAGCAGACTTTGTGAAAATGTATTTTCGTGTCATTCTCAAAACTTTTGGCCATGACTGTACATACGACTAATACAACCTGAATCTTGAAATTACGGTGTACTGTGCTGTAACTATATGGGGCTGATCTCTGGCGACACTGTTTGACTGGCTGGGAGTCTCAAGGCAACTAATTATTCAGACCCAGACAACAGTTCATGAATAGTTGAAACTCTGTGTCATTCGTTTGACATCTGGTGGTGCTGTGCAGAGTACCTATAAATCAAATCAAATTCTATTGGTCACATACACATATTTAGCAGATGTTATTGCGGGTGTAGCGAAATGCTTATACATAGCATACATGTTACTGGATGAATTACAGCAGCATCACTGTCTATTGTATTGTATTCTATTCTATCCAACAGTGCAGTACAGATTCAGATTCCTCCCAGGTGCACAGAGGGAGAAAGAGCGGATAAGAACTTCAGGTGTTCCAAGTTATGATTCATTCACATCTTACCTAATTAGAGTTACTAGTCTTCCTCTGAAGCAGCTCTGGGTCCGAGTTCTGGGTCTGAGTTCTGGGTCTGTCCTGCCACCACTGAACTATGGCTAACAGGACCAGAGATAACTTCCAATGAAATCCAAAGTTCAAGAACATTGGAACATTCAAATGTATTTAGCCGGGCAGGCTAATGCATTTCAGCAGATGCTCTGATTAATGCATGGCTGCCGAAATGTGTTAGCCCGTCCAAAATTAAAAGGTAAAATGAGGTGACTAATATTTGGCAGTGCCGCCGTTTCCCAATGGTCTTCACTACTGTGTGTAAGGGGTTGGACTCTGGATTCAAAGCTCTGTTATGTCTGATATTGTGAGCAGGACCGTAGGGAAAACAGCAGTAGAAATTCAATGCTGCGGTGGTCCAGAATTATTCCTCACCTGAATGCAGACCCTTCCAGACAATTAGTGGAGAATTCAATAAGGACATGAGTCAGGTGATTTAGAGAGTTCTGTCTAGCCCTGTTCCCCTTCCGCTCTCACTCTCGCCACGCTCTCTCTCTCTCTCTCTCTCTCTCTCTCTCTCTCTCTCTCTCTCTCTCTCTCGCCACGCTCTCTCACTCTCTCGCCACGCTCTCTCTCTCTCTCTCTTCTCTCTCTCTCTCTCTCTCTCTCTCTCTCTCTCTCTCTCTCTCTCTCGCTCTCTCTCTCTCTCTCTCCACTCTCTCTCTCTCTCGCCACGCTCTCTCTCTCTCTCTCTCTCTCTCTCTCTCTCTCTCTCTCTCTCTCTCTCTCTCTCTCTCTCTCTCTCTCTCTCTCTCTCTCTTGCCCACGCTCTCTCTCTCTCTCTTGCCACACTCTCTCTCTCTCTCTCTCTCTCTCTCTCTCTCTCTCTCTCTCTCTCTCTCTCTCTCTCTCTCTCTCTCTCTCTCTCTCTCTCTCTCTCTCGCCACGCTCTCTCTCTCTCTCTCTCTCTCTCTCTCTCTCTCTCTCTCTCTCTCTCTCTCTCTCAACGCTCTCTCACTCTCTCGCCACGCTCTCTCTCTCGCTCTCTCTCTCTCTCTCTCTCTCTCACTCTCTCTCTCTCAACCACGCAGTCATATTTCAGACACACACACACACACAGTGGGTGGTTCTGTGCCACGGGCGAGGAGAGAGGAGCTATGGCCTCTGAGAGGGTAAATTAGAACAGCCTTGGTTCTGCTATAAATAGAGAGGAGGAACTTTGGAAGATTAAAAGGAAGGAGAGATGACCTAAGGAATCAGGTAGGGTGAAAGGGAGGAAAGAGGAGCTAAGGAATCAGAAAGGGTGAAAGGGAGGAAAGAGGAGCTAAGGAATCAGAAAGGGTGAAAGGGAGGAGAGAGGAGCTAAGGAATCAGAAAGGGTGAAAGGGAGGAGAGAGGAGCTAAGGAATCAGAAAGGGTGAAAGGGAGGAGAGAGGAGCTAAGGAATCAGAAAGGGTGAAAGGAGGAGGAAGAGATTTAGGAAGAGAGGATTTTTTTAATTTAACTAGGCAAGTCAGTTAAGAGCAAATTCTTATTTACAATGACAGCCTAGTAAGAGTGGGTTAACTGCCTTGTTCAGGGACAGAACAACATATTTTATCTTGTCAGGTTAGGGATTATATCTAGCAATCTTTAGGTTACTGGCCCAATGCTCTAACCACTAGGCTACCTGTTGCCCCAGGAATGTCAGGTGACTGGGAGAATGTACAAAATGATTGCTATCTATCAACAATGACAAGCCACCGGGGTCTGACAACTTGGATGGACAATTACTGAGGACAATAGCGGATGATAGTGCCACTCCTATTTGCCATATCTTCAATTTAAGCCTACTAAAAAGTGTGTGCCCTCAGGCCTGGAGGGAAGCCACAGTCATTCCACTATCTAAGAATAGTAAAGCCCCCATTTACTGGCTCAAATAGCCAACCGATCAGCCTGTTAGCCAACCAATCCATAATAAACTTCTGCAAAAAATGGTGTTTGACCAGATACAATGCTATTTTAGAGTAAACAAAAAGACTGTTGGGCTGTTTTGTTAGACTTCCGTGAGGTTTTTGACATCGATCATAGTTTGCTGCTATAAAAACGGATGTGTTATGGCTTTACACCCCCTGCTATATTGTGGATAAAGAGTTACCTGTCTAACAGAACACAAAGGGTGTTCTTTAATGAAAGCCTCTCCAACATAATCCACGTAGAATCAGGAATTCCCCAGCGCAGCTGTCTAGGCCCCTTATATTTTTCAATCTTTACTAACGACATGCCACTGGTATGCAGATGACTCAACACATTACACGTCATTACACGTTTCCCTCAAGAATTTCCCTGTATTTAGCGCCATCCATCATTCCTTCAATTCTGACCAGTTTCCCAGTCCCTGCCAATGAAAAGCATCCCAACAGCATGCTGCTGCCACCACCTTGCTTCGCTGTGGGGATGTTGTTCTCGGGGTGATGAGAGGTGTTGGGTTTGCACCAGACATAGCATTTTCCTTGATGGCCAAAAAGCTCAATTTTAGTCTCATCTGACCAGAGTACCTTCTTCCATATGTTTGGGGAGTCTCACACATGCCTTTTGGTGAACATCAAATGTGTTTTCTTATTTTTTTCTTTAAGCAATGGATTTTTTCTGGTTTTCTTCATAAAGCCCAGCTTTGTGGAGTGTACGGCGTAAAGTGGTCCTATGGACAGATACTCCAATCTCCGCTGTGGAGCTTTGCAGCTCCTTCAGGTTTATCTTTGGTCTCTTTGTTGCCTCTCTGGTTAATGCCCTCCTTGCCTGGTACGTGAGATTTGGTGGACGGCCCTCTCTTGGCAGGTTTGTTGTGGTGCCATATTCTTTCAATTTTTTTTATAATGGATTTAATTGTGCTCAGTGGGATGTTCAAAGTTTCTGATATTTTTTTATAACCGAACCCTGATCTGTACTTCTCCACAACTTTGTCCCTGACCTGTTTGGAGAGCACCTTGGTCTTCATGGTGCCACTTGCTTGGTGGTGCCCCTTGCTTAGTGGTGTTGCCTTTCAGAACAGGTGGGTCCTTTCAGAACAGGTGTATACAGTTGAAGTAAGAAGTTTATATACACCAGTTGAAGTAATTAAAAAAATATCAACCACTCCACAAATCTTTTGTTAACAAACTGTAGCTTTGGGAAGTCGGTTAGGACATCTACTATGTGCATGACACAAGTTATTTTTCCAACAATTGTTTACAGACAGATTATTTCACTTATAATTCACTGTATCACAATTCCAGTGGGTCAGAAGTTTACATACATATATTGACTGTGCCTTTAAACAGCTTGGAAAATTCCTGAAAATGATGCCATGGCTTTAGAAGCTTCTGATAGGCTATTTGATATAATTTGAGTCAATTGGAGGTGTACCTGTGGATGTATTTCAAGGCCTACCTTCAAACTCAGTGCCTCTTTGCTTGACATCATGGGAAAATAAAAATAACTCAGCCAAGACCTCAGAAAAAAAGTTCTGGTTCACCCTTGGGAGCAATTTCCAAACGCCTGAAGGTACCACGTTCATCTGTACAAACAATAGTACGGAAGTATAAACACCATGGGACAGTGCAACCGTCATACCGCTCAGGAAGGAGACGCGTTCTGTCTCCTAGAGATGAATGTACTTTGGTGTGAAAATTGCAAATCAATCGCAGAACAACAGCAAAGGACCTTGTGAAGATGCTGGAGGAAACAGGTACAAAAGTATCTATATCCACAGTAAAATGAGTCCTATATCGACATAACCTGAAAGGCCGCTCAAGACGGATGAAGCCACTGCTCCAAAACTGACATTAAAAAGCCAGACTACGGTTTGCAACTGCACATGGGGACAAAAACATATATCTGTTTGGCCATAATGACCATCATTATGTTTGGAGGAAAAAGGGTGAGGCTTGCAAGCCGAAGAACACCATCCCAACCGTGAAGCACGGGGGTGGCAGCATCGTGTTGTTGGGATGCTTTGCTGCAGGAGGGACTGGTGCACTCTCTGATTCAGAGGGGTTGGGTTAAATGCGGAAGACACATTTCAGTTGAAGGCATTCGGTTGTACAACTGACTAATAATGGTGACTTTGACTTTGACTTTGACTTTGACTTCACAAAATAGATGGCATCAAGAGGAAGGAAAATTATGTGGATATATTGAAGCAACATCTCAAGACATCAGTCAGGAAGTTAAAACTTGGTCGCAAATGGGTCTTCCAAATGGACCAAGAACCTGATGGTCACTCTGACAGAGCTCTAGAGTTCCTCTATGGAGATGGGAGAACCTTCCAACAGGACAACCATCTCTGCAGCACTCCACCAATCAAGCCTTTATGGTAGAGTGACCAGACAGAAGCCACTCTTCAGTAGAAGGCACATGACAGCCCTCTTGGAGTTTGCCAAAAGGCACCTAAAGACTCTCAGACCATGAGAAACAAGATTCTCTGGTCTGATGAAACCAAGATTGAACTCTTTGGCCTGAATGCCAAGCATCACGTCTGGAGGAAACCTGTCACTATCCCTACGATGAAGCATGGTGGTGGCAGCATCATCCTGTGGGAATGTTTTTCAGCGGCAGGGACTGGGAGACTAGTCAGGATCAAATCATAGATGAACGGAGCAAAGTACAGAGAGATCCTTTATGAAAACCTGCTCCAGAGCGCTCAGGACTTTAGAATGGGGCGAAGGTTCAACTTCCAACAGGACAACGACCCTAAGCACACAGGAAAGACAACGCAGGAGTGGTTTCGAGACAAGTCTCTGAATGTCCTTGAGTGGCATAGCCAGAGACCGGACTTGAACTCGATCAAAAATCTTTGGAGAGACCTGAAAATAGCTGTGCATTTGTAGAGAAGAATGGGAGAAACTCCCCAAATACAAGTATGCCAAGCTTGTGAAGTCATTCCCAAGAAGACTCAAGGTTGTAATTGCTGCCAAATGTGCTTCAACAAAGTACTGAATAAAGGGTCTGAATACTTATGTAAATGTGATATTTCCGTTTTAAAAAATATATATAAATTAGAAAAAAAGTATAAAACCTGTTTTTGCTTTGTCATTATGGGGTAGATTGATGAAGCAATTTTTTCTTTAACACATTTTAGAGTAAGGCTAGAGAAGTATAATTTTGCTAGACCCCAGGAGTAGGCTTGGTAGCAGCTAATGGGGATCCATAATAAACACAAATACAAATACATTTCCTGCCGTCATTTTAAAACTTCTTCAGGATTGGTGGGTCCCCCAATGTTGAGCTAATGTAGGCTAATGCGATTAGCATGAGGTTGTAAGTAACAAGAATATTTCCCAGGACATAGACATATCTGATGTTGGCAGAAAGCTTAAAAGTTAACATAATTCTAACCCTAAACCTAATTCTAAATAGCATTTGACCTCGTGGGGACCAACAAAATATCCCCAGTACTTTTCTGGTCCCCAAAAGTATAGTTAAAAAGGTCCACACACGCACGCGCACACACACACACACACACACACACAGCAATTATCTTCTTTGAGACAGAGTTATTCACCCACATTAGTAATTTCCCTCCCTGGTCCCCACTTCTCAATCACACCCCCTTCTGCCTTGCAATTTATACTCTGTGTGTGACTGTGTTTTAGTGTGGGTGTGCATGTGTGTGTGTGTGTGTGTGTGTGTGTGTGTGTGTGTCTCTGTGTGTGTGTGTGTGTGTGTGTGTGTGTGTGTGTGTGTGTGTGTGTGTGTGTGTGTGTGTGTGTGTGTGTGTGTGTGTGTGTGTGTGTGTGTGTGTGTGTCTCTGTGTGTGTGTGTGTGTGTGTCTGTGTATACCAGTCACATCTCAGAATTCTCTCCTCTCAGTTACAGAGGCCAGACAGTGAACACATGTGTATGTCTAGCAGGTCAAATACACTAATTTGCTGTCCACTCATACACTCAACACTCAACAGACCATGGGGTACATAGCCTTTCCTCAAACTATCTTCTGTGTTCCCCTGTTCTACTCTACTGTTCTGCTAAATGTTTTAGAAACAAAGGTTATAGTTGTATTGTTCCTATTGCGGTGTGAAAAAGAGCCTTAGAAAAGCAGAGCGATAGAGCTGTGTGTGTGTGTGTGTGTGTGTGTGTGTGTGTGTGTGTGTGTGTGTGTGTGTGTGTGTGTGTGTGTGTGTGTGTGTGTGTGTGTGTGTGTGTGGTGGAAAAAGTAGTCAATTGTCATATTTGAGTAAAAGTAAAAATACCTTAGACAATTACTCCAGTAAAAGTGAAAGTCACCCAGTAAAATACTACTTGAGTAAAAGCCTAAAAGTATTTGGTTTTAAATATACTTAAGTATTGAAAGTAAAAGTATAAATCATTTCAAATTCATTATGTAAAGCAAACCATATGGCACCATTTAAAAAGAAAATGTTTTATTGATAGCGAAGCATTTGTGTTGAATGAGTCCGCCAGATCAGAGGCAGTAGAGATGACCAGGGATGTTCTCTTGATAAGTGTGTGAATTAGACAATTTTCCTGTAAAAATGTAATGAGTACTTTTAGGTGTCAGGGAAAATGTGTGGAGTGAAAAGTGCATCATTTTCTTTATGAATGTAGTAAAGTAAAGTACAGTAGCTGCCACTGGTATTTCTCTCACTGTGTTTGTGTCTCTCACTGTGTTTGTGTCTCTCAGTGTGTGTCTCTCACTGTGTTTGTGTCTCTCACTGTGTGTGTATATCTCACTGTGTTTGTGTCTCCCACCGTGTGTGTGTGTCTCTCACTGTGTTTGTGTGTTTGTCTCTCACTGTGTGTGTGTCTCCCACGTGTGTGTGTGCATGTGTGTGTGTGCGTGTCTCTCACTGTGTGTGTCTCCCACGTGTGTGTGTGTGTGCATGTGTGTGTGTGCGTCTCTCACTGAGTGTGTGTGTTTGTCTCTCACTGTGTGTGTGTGGGTGTGTGTGTGTGTGTGCGCGCACATGTGTGTGTGTAATAATGAGTATTTATTTATGATACAAAATGATTTGTAGATCAGTCAGTTGGCAGTCATCTGCAATGTGCTCTGCAATGTCCAACAAGCCCATTGTGTCTGTTGTCCTTCATTTGGACTGTCCAGATACAGCTGGATGCACTTCCCTTTAATTAGCTACCAATTAGCCCAGCGGCCCTCACTAAAATACACACGCACACACACACGACACCGTCCAGGCGTTAATTACCTTTAGGGGGTGATTATTAGGGATCATTTGGTATCAATTTGGGCCTCACCTATTACCTCTGTTTTGGTTCAACCCAATGATTAGTGGACCTGTCAGGAAGATGGAATGTTACACATTTAGAGGGGGTTCCTGACTCCTCGTGTCAGAGCTAGTTATATGGAGCAAACCTGTCTATAGCCCGCCAACACAAAGCCATCCCCAATGACAGAAGTGTAATGCCTTGAAAAATGAGTTGAGTTAAAAATGTAGTGAGTTTGTGTATTTATCGTTGGGGGTTAATTCAGACCAGAAATACCAGGTCTTCCTGAGTCAACACTGACAGAGTAAGAGGTAAGCCAAGCAGATCTTACGTGTGTGTGTGTGTGTGTGAACTCACTCTGAAAGATGAATCATTGTTTCTATAGTCAGGCTGGTGTCAATAGAATCTCAGTAAAGGCCTTAATTGTAAGGTGAGTTGCTGCTGTTGACTGTAGAAACCCTTCCTCTTTAATATATCAATTAAACACATCATACCTGCTGATTTCATTAAGGTTTCCTCTTCCAATGGCACCTTATTCCCTATATAGTGCATTTTAACCAAACCAAACCTTTTTATGCCTGGTCTTCTCATCTCTCTCTTCTTCTTCTCTGGATAATTAATATGCAGATCAAAATGAGAGCCATTTTCTCCGGCAAACAGCGAGGCAATGGCAATCTATTAGCATATGCTAATTGACATCAAATAAAATGATAATGGCTTGGCACTGTGTGTGTGTGTGTGTGTGTGTGTGTGTGTGTGTGTGTGTGTGTGTGTGTGTGTGTGTGTGTGTGTGTGTGTGTGTGTGTGTGTGTGTGTGTGTGTGCGCGCGTGTGTGCGTGCGCGTCACAGCATTTATTCAACAACATTAAATGTATATCTATATGCATATCTAGATGTATTCCTTAGTATTCTATATCTTCTATGTGACATCACTTTTAAGTGAATGTCTCATAGAATGTCTCTTTCCTCCCACCTACCTATTGGTTGTCTTCTCAGAACTATTGAAGACTACTGGTGTGACCAACTGGTGTGACCAACTGGTGTGACCAACTGGTGTGACAGTGTAGCCTGCTGAGCTAAAGCAATACCAAGGAACTACTCATCCAGTTACACTGGACCCATCTGTCTCCTGAAACTGTCCTGTTATCTTTGAGAAACACAAGTAAACTGAATTATTTATTATGGACTAATAAAGAAATAAATAATCTTCCTCTTGTGAATGTTGATATTTACAAACCAAATGCAAAAGTCAACATGTCTTTGTGTTTGTCTCATTCTGGATGCCCTGCAGTAGAGGACTATTAAATCACACATTTACTACAGAGAGAAAGGTCAGCATTTAATGTATATACACTACTGTTCAATAGTTTGTGGTCGCTTAGAAATGTCCTTGTTTTTTAAAACGAAAAAGCAAATGTTTTGTCCGTTAAAATATCATCAAATTGATCAGAAATACAGTGTAGACATTGTTAATGTTGTAAATGACTATTGTAGCTGGAAACGGCTGATTTTTTTATGGAATATCTACATAAGCGTACGGAGGCCCATTATCAGCAACCATCACTCCTGTGTTCCAATGGAACGTTGTGTTAGCTAAATCAAGTTTATCATTTTAAAGGCTAATTAGTCATTGGAAAATCCTTTTGTAATTATGTTAGCACAGCTGAAAACTGTTGTCCTGATTAAAGAAGCAATAAAACTGGCCTTCTTTAGACTAGTTGAGTATCTGGAGCGTCAGCATTTGTGGGTTCGATTACAGGCTCAAAATGGCCAGAAACAAAGAACTTTCTTCTGAACCTCGTCAGTCTATTCTTGTTCTGAGAAATGAAGACTATTCCATACGAGAAATTGGCAAGAAACTGAAGATCTTGTACAACACTGTGTACTACTCCCTTAACAGAACAGCGCAAACTGGCTCTAACCAGAATAGAAAGAGGAGTGGGAGGCCCCGGTGCACAACTGAGCAAGAGGACAAGTACATTATAGTGTCAAGTTTGAGAAACAGACGTCTCACAAGTCCTCAAATGGCAGCTTCATTAAATAGTACCATAAACACCAGTCTCAAAGTCAACAGTGAAGAGGCGACTCCGGGATGCTGGCCTTCTAGGCAGAGTTCCTCTGTCCAGTGTCTGTGTTCTTTTGCCCATCTTAATCTTTTATTTTATTGGCCAGTCTTAAATATGTCTTTTCTTTGCAACTCTGCCTAGAAGGCCAGCATCCCGGAGTCGCCTCTTCACTGTTGATGTTGAGACTGGTGTTTTGTGGGTACTATTTAATAACCAGGCATAGAGTGGCTGAGCAACATTAGCAGAAGGAAACAGCTGTTACCATGGTGATTATTCCTAAAACACCACAGAGTGAGAACACCTGTAACCATGGTGATTATTACTATAACACCACAGAGTGAGAACACCTGTAACCATGGTGATTATTACTATAACACCACAGAATGAGAACACCTGTAACCATGGTGATTATTACTATAACACCACAGAGTGAGAACACCTGTAACCGTGGTGATTATTACTATAACACCACAGAATGAGAACACCTGTAACCATGGTGATTATTAGTACCACACCACAGAGTGAGAACACCTGTAACCATGGTGATTATTACTATAACACCACAGAGTGAGAACACCTGTAACCATGGTGATTATTACTATAACACCACAGAGTGAGAACACCTGTAACCATGGTGATTATTACTATAACATCACAGAGTTAGAACACCTGTAACCATGGAGAGAAGGAAAGAGAGAAGTAGAGAAGGAAGGAGAGAAGGAGCAAAGGAAAGAGAGAAGGAGAAAAGGAGAGAAAGAGAGGAGGAAGGAGGAAGGAGAGAAGGAAGGAGAGAAGGAGAGAAGGAGAGAAGAGAAGGAGAGGAGAAAGGAGAGAAGGAGAGGAGGAAGGAGGAAGGAGGAAGGAGAGGAGGAAGGAGAACAAGAGAGAATGAGAGGAGGAAGGAGAGAATGAGAGGAGGAAGGATAGAAGGAGAGAAGGAGAGAAGGAGAAAGGGAGGATGAGAGAAGGAGATGAGAGAAGGAGATGAGAGGAGGAAGGAGAGAAGGAGGAAAGGAGAGAAGGAGAAGGAGAGGAGGAAGGAAAGAAGGAGGAAAGGAGAGAAGGAGAAGGAGAGGAGGAGAAGGAGAGATGGAGAGAAGGAGAGAAGGAAAGAGAGAAAGAGAGGAGAGAAGAAGAGAAGGAGAGAAGGAAAGAGAGAATGAGAGAAGGAGGAAGGATGAAGGAGAGAAGGAGAAAGGGAGGATGAGAGAAGGAGAGGAGAAAAGGAGGACAGAGGAAGGAGAGAAAGAGAGAAGGAAAGAGAGAAGGAGAGAAGAGAGGAGGAAGGAGGAAGGAGGAAGGAGAGAAGGAGAGGAGACAAGATGGTACGAGAACAGACGAGAGTAGAGAGCTCTCATTAAGAACAGATGTTTAGTAATACTTACAGTAATCTGTCTTGTAGTTCACAAATGACTCTTATCTACAGTGTAGTCTACATCATTAGGTGATTATAATGAGATGAGGTAAGGTAATTTGGATGGCAATGTAAGACATTGATATGCTATGAGTCTGTTATTATGCTAATGCCTTGATCAGTGAACATAATTTACATACTCTATCCGAGGCAGGACTGCCTGTGTGAACTTGATTAACACATTTTACATGTTAAGGATCCGCCCCTTTTTTCAATTTTCGCTTGAAATGACATACCCAAATCTAACTGCCTGTAGCTCAGGCCCAGAAGCAAGGATATGCATATTCGTGGTACCATTTGAAAGGAAACATTTTGAAGTTTGTGGAAATGTTAAATGAATGTAAAAGAATATAACACATTAGATCTGGTAAAAGATAAACAACCGTTTTTTTGTATTTTTTTTGTACCGTCATCTTTGAAATGCAAGAGAAAGGCCATAATGTATTATGCCAGCCCAGGTGCAAGTTAGATTTTGTCCACTAGATGGCAGCAGTGTATGTGCAAAGTTTTAGACTGATCCAAGGAACCATTGCATATCTATTCAAAATGTTGTATCAAGACTGACCAAATGTGCCTAATTTGTTTATTAGTAACTTTTCACGTTCAAAACTGTGCACTCTCCTCAAAAAATAGCATGGTATTGTTTCACTGTAATAGCTACTGTAAATTGGACAGTGCAGTTAGATTAACAAGAATTTAAGGGTCAGGGTTAGGTTTAGGGTCAGGGTTAGGAGCTAGGGTTAGTTTAAGGGTTAGGGTTAGGAGCTCTCCCATTCTCTACGGAGGAAGACTCCTAGTCCCTAACACTACTCAACTGATCTCTCTCCCATTCTCTACGGAGGAAGACTCCTCGTCCTTAATCATAGTGTTACTATTCAACTGATCTCTCTCCTATTCCCTACGGAGGAAGACTCGTCGTCCTTAATCATAGTATTACTACTAACCAGCAGTTCCCTATTAACTCACTGCTAGGATTAGGCTTTTAGGTCTGTGGCTAGGAGCCAGGTTAGGCTTCTAGGTCTGTAGGTTAGGAGCCAGGCTTAGGCTTAGGTCAGGCCGTGAGCCAGGTTAGGTTAGGCTAGAGCCAGGTTAGCTTCTTAGGTTAGGTTAGGCTAGAGCCAGGTTACTTTGTGTTGTGCTAGGCTAGAGCCAGGTTGTGTTTAGGTCAGAGTTAGGCTAGGCTAGAGCCAGGTTAGGCTTAGTGTTGTGCTAGAGCCAGGCCAGGCTTGTGCTAGTGCCAGAGCCAGGCTAGCTTTGTGCTGTGCTGTGGCTGTGGCCAGGCTTGTGCTGTGCTAAGGTGGCTGTGCCAGGCTTGTGCTTGTGTCAGCTGTGCTGTGCTGTGCTGCCATGAGCTGTGCTGTGCATGTTTAGGCCGTGCTGTGGTCAAATAGAGCCAGGCTGTAGCTTGTGCTGTGCCAGGCTGTGGAGCCAGGCTGGCTTGTGCTGTGCTGTAGCCAGCCAGGCCAGGCCAGGCCTGTGCTGTGCCAGAGCTGTGCCAGGCTTGTGCTGTGCCAGAGCTGTGCTGGGCTCTTGTGCCAGTGCCAGGCCAGGAGCCTGTGCCAGGCCAGGCTTGTGCCAGGCCAAGGCCAGGAGCCAGGCCAGGCTTGTGCCAGGCCAGGCCAGGCCATGAGCCAGTGCCAGCTAGGGCCGTGCTCAGGAGCTGTGCTGGGCCTTGTGCGCTCTAGGCCAGGCCAGAGCCAGGCCAGGCTCTAGGCCGTCTGTGGCCAGGAGCCAGGCCAGGCCAAATGTCAGGCTAGCCTTTAGGCTGTGACAGAGCCAGGCCAGGCTGAGGCCTGTGGAGCCTGTGCCAGGCCAGGCCAGAGCCAGGGCAGGCTCTAGGCTGTGCTGCCAGTGCCAGGCCGAGGCCAGAGCCAGGTCCCGCTTCTTGTGTTTAAAGGCCAGGAGCTCAGGCCAGGCTAGGCCAGGCCAGGAGCCAGGCCAGGCCAGGCCAGGCCTAGGCTGTGCAGGAGCCAGGCCAGGTGTCTTAGTGCCAGGAGCTCAGTATTTGTGTTGTGCTTGTGCTTGTGGCTAGACCAGTGCCAGTGCTGTGCTGGTGAGCTTGTGCCAGGCTTGTGCTTGTGCTGTGCTGTGCTGTGCTGTGCTGCAGCTTGTGCTGTGCTAGGGCCTGTGCTGGTGGTGCCAGGCTAGCTCAGGCTTGTGGTTGTGCTGAGCTTGTGCTTGTGCTCTAGTGCCAGGCTGTGCCAGCTTTGTGCTGTGCTGCCAGCCAGGCCAGGCTGCTGTGCTGTGCCAGAGCTGTGCCAGCTCTTGTGCTGTGCGTGGCTTGTGCCAGGCCAGCTTGTGCTGTGCCAGGCCAGGTTGTGCAGCTGTGTGCTGTGCTGTGCTGTGCAGCTGTGCTCAGGTTGTGCTGTGCCAGGCCTAGGTCAAAATGTGCTGTGAGCCAGGCTGCTCTAGGCTTGTGTTGTGCTGTGGCCAGGAGCCAGGCCAGGCCTGTGCTGTGTGCCAGGCCAGGAGCCAGGCCAGGCTCAGGTCAGGCCAGGAGCCAGGAGGGCCAGGCCAGGCTAGCCTTGAGGCCGTGACTAGAGCTGTGCCAGGCTGTGCCAGGCCAGGCCAGGCCAGCCAGAGCTCTAGGCCAGGCTCTAGGTCAGGCCAGGAGCCAGGCTAGGCTCTAGGTTAGGAGCCAGGCCCGCTTTAGGCTTAGGCCAGGAGCCAGGTTAGGGTTAGGCTAGGAGTTAGGTTTAGGTTAGGTTAGGTTAGGTTAGGGTTAGGTTAGGTTTAGGTTAGGTTAGGAGCTAGGCTAGGTTTAGGTTCAG